>JAJQKJ010002420.1:0-117486 GCA_029574335.1 Rana kukunoris
CCTGAAGTCCCGTTTCCGATGCCGGGATAAGTCTGGGGGGGCCCTATTGTATTCCCCCAACTTTGTGGGTCAGATCATTGGTGCATGTTGGCATTCTGCACAACTTTGCATGAGAAAGGGCCTGCAGATTGTCCTACGGGATGACCTGACCCCCAACCCACACGCCCCCCCCCGCCGCACAGAGAGACCCGTCATCTGATGGAAGAGCAGTCAGGAGTATGCCTTGTGTTATACGAATCTTAGACCGTTAAACACAACACACATACAGCATGGCACACAGACAATGCACGCTGTACAACAACTGTGGTCCCTAGCACACACAATCCACATCACATTGGATTAGCCAAAGTCCAGCATGTCGGACTTGGGAGCAGCAACGCCACGTCAAGGCCCCAATGATGTTGCTGTCCATTCATACACCATTCACACAGCCGCGGGATAACTACTCCCCAACGGCCGAGGGGACACCCCTTACTGGCAGGAGTGGGCCACCCCCTCACATTCACACACCATTCACACTGCACCGTGTGCAGTATCCAAAAAAAAAGAAAAAAGCTCTTATCCAGAGCATAATATAAAAAGAAAAAAGCTCTTATCAGAGCATAATATAAAAAGAAAAAGCTCTTATCCAGAGCAAAATAATAAGAAAACAAAAATTTATGGGCCTGGCGGGGGCTCTGCCTGGTGCCACGGCTCCTGCCCCTCACTTGCCTGGGGGCAGCCACAGATGGGGGGGGGTAGCAGGTGAGGAGGAGCATCCCCATATCCCTCCCTGGCTGCCTGCATGCCCTCCAGGGCAACCGCTATGCGGTTCTGCACAGCAGTCTGCTCCTCGACAGCAAGGCGCAGGGCATGAACCTCCCCTACAAGGTCGGAAGGTGTTCGCCTGCAGCTCCCCCAGGCTGGTCAGCGTTGCTGCGCTGTTGACAGCAAGATCTTGGATGGCATCTGTAATGTGTGTCCGAGGATGCAGGCTGTCGGCCAGGCGCCTCATCTCCTCCACGACCTCTGACAGGTGCCGATTTTGCTGGTCCTGCTGTCTGGCCAGCTGTTCTGGCAGGACCTTGGATACACCCCTGGTCTTGCACGTTGCCTTCCGGGAGTGGCAGGGGACCGGGCATAAGGGGAGGATGTTGAGGGGCCGGAGATGAGGGGGGGGGGAAACAGAGGGACTGGAGAGGTTGGGGGGGGACACTGAGGTGTTTGCTTAAAGATGGAGGGATAGCCTGGGCTGGTCCGGGCAACCCATCATCCTCCTCCACAACAACATAGAGGTCCTGGTCCTGGACTACGACACCCTCCTCAACCACCTCCTCCGTTAAGGTGTGCCCACTTCCCTCCAAGTCCTGTTCCAGGGGGGCAGCCATAGGGACTGGATCTTCGGGGGATGGATCCTGACGGGGCCCTGGCATCAACAGATGGCCCGCTCCCTCCTTGCACATCTGTGGATGACACAAAAAGATGCCCATGTTGGTGGACCCACACACTTGGCACATGTTCCCTTCCACCCCCATACATGTACACAACAGATAGAATAGAAAACACACTTACCTGTCTCACGGCTGGCTTCTGGGACTCATAGCCCCCAACTCCCTCTACCTGCTCAGTCTGTAGGCAGCGGGCAACCACCTTTCTCCCTCCTCAGTCAGGCGGACAGGGCAGGGTGGGCCCCCTCCAGTGCCCTGGCATGCCGAGCTATGGCAGCCAGCTTGCCCTTCACATGACGCCGCAGGTCATTCATTTTCTTTTGAATGTCCTGCGGTGTCCGGACCTCATGTGAGAGGGCATTGACCTGGCACGCCACTCTTTAATATCTGATCCTCCGGGACTTGCTGGTCCGGGCACTGTCAGCACCATGGAGCCGCGAGTCATACTTCTCCATGGCCCGTACGTATGACAATGGCCCTCTCCTCTGGGGAGAAATTCTTCTTCCTCCTCTCCTTAACAGCAGTTGCCATCTTGTCCAGCACAAACTTTCGCCGTCACTCTCTAAAAAATGGGAGTAACGTTTGCGCTGCACGGGCGCATGTGTGGGCGCATTATATACCCTGCGCGGCGCATCGTAGGGAGGCTTTGCGCTTGCGCAGAAGGCATCCTCGTCACGGGGAGGGTCTACCAGTCAGGGCGCGGGGTCATCCATGTCACGGCGCATGCTCCGTTGACGGCCCGGCCTGCATTTGCATGGGGGCTCGCTTCATGTTTATGCATACAACGCCCACCTCCACTGCATCTAGGGGAGGGGACGCCGGTGGTCGCCGTGTGGTGGTGGGGTAGCGTAGATGGAGCGCGGGGTGAGATGGGAAGGTGGGTTGTCGGGTCGGGACTAGCCGGGGGTCGGCGGAGGTGGGCTGAGGTGCTGGCGATTAGAAGGATGTTGGTGGAGAGATGAGTAGTGTTGAGGGAAATTTATAGGGTATAGGTATAAGGTATACGGTATAGGTATAAGTTATAGGTCTAAGGTATAGGTATAAAGGTATAGGTATAAGGTATAAGTATAAGGTATAGGTATAAGGTATAAGGTATAGGGTATAAGGTATAGGTATAAGGTATAGGTATAAGGTATAGGTTATAAGGTATAGGTAATGGTATGAGGTATAGGTATAGGTATAGGTAATGTATAAGGTATAGGTATAAGGTAGTGGTATAAGGTATAGGTATAAGGTATAGGTATAAGGTATAGGTATAAGTATAAGGTCTAGGTATAAGGTATAGGTATAAGGTATAGGTAAAGGTATAGGTACAGGTATTGGTATAGGTTAAGTATAAGGTATAGGTATAAGGTAGGGTATATGGTATAGGTATAAGGTATAGGTATAAGGTATAGGTATAAGTATAAGGTATAGGTATAAGGTATACGGTATAAGGTATAGGTATAAGGTATAGGTATAGGTATAAAGGTATAGGTATAGGTATAGGTTAAGGTATAGGTAATAAGGTATAGGTATTGGTATAGGTATAAGGTATAGGTATAGGTATAGGTATAGGTATAAGGTATCAGGTATAGGTATACGGTATAGGTATAGGTATAGGTATAAGAGTATAAGGTACAGGTATAGGTATAAGGTATAGGTATAGGTATAGGGTCTCAGGTATAGGTATAGGTCTAGGGTTAAGGTATATGGTATAAAGGTATAAGTATAAGGTATAGGTTAAGGTATCGGTATAAGGTATAGGTATAGGTATAGGTATCACGGTATAGGTATAAGGTATAAGTATCAGGTCTAGGTATCGGTAATCTGTATAGGTCTAAGTTCTATCGGTCTAGGTCTAGGTATGGTATACACGGTATAGGTACACGGGTACACCGTCTCCTGGTCTCTTACTAAGGTCTAGGTATACGGTATAGGGTATAGGTATAGGTCTAATGGTACACTTACACCTTACACTTACACTTACACCTCACCTTACCTTACACCTTACACTTACACCTTACACTTACACTTACACTTACACCTTACACTTTACACTACACCTACACCTTACAGTTCACCTTACACTTACACTTACAGGTTACACTTACATTACACCTTACACTTACACCTTACCCTTACACCTTACACTTACACCTTACACTTACACTTACACCTTACACTTACACTTACACTTTACACTTACACTTACACCTTCACTTACACCTTACACTTACACCTTACACCTCACCTTACACTTAACCTTACACTTACACTTACACCTTACACTACACTTACACCTTACACTACACCTTACACTTACACCTGTACACTTACACCTTACTCTTACACCTTACACCTTTTACTTACACTTACACTTTACACTTACACTTACACCTTACACTTACACCTTTACACTTTACATTACCAACTTACCCTTACACTTACACCTTACACTTACACCTTAACACTTACACTTACACCTTACACTTACACCTTACACTTACACTTTACACCTTACACTTACACCTTACACTTACACCTTACACTTACACCTTACACTTACACTTACACTTACACTTACACTTACACTTACACCTACACCTTACACTTACACCTTACTATTACACCTTACACTTACACCTTACACTTACACCTTACACTTACACCTACACCTTACACTTACACCTTACACTTACACCTTACACTTACACCTTACACTTACACTTACACTTACACTTACACCTTACACTTACACCTTACACCTACACCTTACACTTACACCTTACACCTTACACTTACACTTTACACTTACACTTACACCTTACACTTACACCTTACACTTACACCTTACACTTACACCTTACACCTTACACTTACACCTTACACTTACACTTTACACTTACACCTTACACTTACACTTACACCTTACACTTACACCTTACACTTACACCTTACACCTTACACTTACACCTTACACTTACACCTTACACCTTACACTTACACCTTACACTTACACCTTACACCTTACACTTACACCTTACACTTACACCTTACACCTTACACTTACACCTTACACTTACACCTTAGACTTACACCTTACACCTTACACTTACACCTTACACTTACACCTTACACTTACACCTTACACCTTACACTTACACCTTACACTTACACCTTACACTTACACTTACACCTTACACTTACACCTTACACCTTACACCTTACACTTACACTTTACACTTACACTTTACACTTACACCTTACACTTACACTTACACCTTACACTTACACTTACACCTTACACTTACACCTTACACTTACACCTTACACCTTACACTTACACCTTACACTTACACTTTACACTTACACCTTACACTTACACCTTACACTTACACCTTACACTTACACCCTACACCTTACACTTACACTTACACCTTACACTTACACCTTACACCTTACACTTACACCTTACACTTACACTTTACACTTACACCTTACACCTTACACTTACACCTTACACTTACACCTTACACCTACACCTTACACTTACACCTTACACTTACACCTTACACTTACACTTACACCTTACACTTACACCTTACACCTTACACTTACACCTTACACTTACAAATCTCATAACCTGAGCAAAAGAAAAAATAAACTCATGGCCTGAGTATGTCCAAATCAAAAATATAAAATAATTAAAAAAAAGGCCTCATCGGGGATGCCGGGGGCTTCTTCTGGGGGCCCCTCTCTGGCTCCTCAGCTGCCTGGATGGAGTGGGTGGGGGTGGGAGGGCATCTGGAGGTGGCTGATCCCCAGGTGGGCCACTCCTGGCAGGTGTGGCCTGCATGCCCTCCAAGGCCATGGCTATCCGGCCAAGGTAGGAGTTCGTCTGGGCCTGCATCCGGAGCTGACGGGTCACCTGATAATGCTGGGCCCGCCGACTCAGCCTCCCCTGGTCCCGGATGGCAGCACTGTTGGCCTGGACGGCTGCAGTAAGCTGCCGAATATCCCCCTGCACCTCCCCCAAAGTGGTGACCACTGCAGCGCAGTTACAGCTGACATCCTGCACTGCGTTGCTGAGGTTGGCAACGGAGCCCAGGCTGTCAGACACTTTATGTAAGTGGCCAACTATGGCCCCCATCTGTTCCGTCTGCCTGGCGTGATCCCTCGCAAACTGGTCCTGGACACCATCAGACACCCCCCTGGTCTTTTGGGTCGCCTTCCTGGGGCCAGAAGATGGTTGTGGCCGGGGGGATGGAGTCGCCCTTGAGGGGCTTCCAAGGATGGGGGAGGGGGTGACAGACGGCCCAGGGAAAGGGGAGGAGACCTCCAAAATCAAAGAAAAGTCCTGCTCTGCCACAGGCAGGCTCCTCCACAACCACCTCGGCAGGTGTGGTGTGG
Source organism: Rana kukunoris (assembly GCA_029574335.1). Lineage (NCBI taxonomy): Eukaryota > Metazoa > Chordata > Amphibia > Anura > Ranidae > Rana > Rana kukunoris. Next base: position 5,820 of record JAJQKJ010002420.1, read on the forward strand.
GCACTCTCCTCCTCCACAACCTCTTCACCACCCAGGGGCTCGGGCACACGATGGCGTTGGGGGGATGGGGTGGAATGGACGCTGACAGATGATGGCCCAGCTCCATCATCTGTGGATGACACAAAGCAGACACATGTTGGTGGTCCCACACACTTGGCACATGTACCCTCCCCCCCCCCCAAATGCAAATCAACAAATAGGGGATTATAAAAACACTTACCTGTCCTGTGCCTTCCTCCACGGAGTCATAGCCTGGGACCCCCTCCACCTGCTCCCTCTCCAGGCAGCGAGCAACCACCTCCTCCTCTGCGGTTAGGGTGACAGGACATGGGGGACCACCACCTGTGCCCCTCTCATACCTCCTGATGGAGGCCACCTTGTCCCTCACCTTGCGCCGCAGGTCATTTATTTTTTTTTGTATGTCCCCAGCAGTCCGGGTGGAGTACCCCAAGACATTGACCCTGGCAGCAATGGACTCCAGGATGCCCTGCTTCCTCTCCCGGCTGGTCTTCCGGCTTTTTTTGCCATGGAGGAAAACATTATCCGTCTCCATTGCCGCAATGATGAGCGAGACCTCCTGGGCATTGAAATTGAGGTTCCTCCTCTCTCTGGGGGTAGCGGGAGCAGCCATTACAGAGCAAAAGTATCTTCCCTGGGGTGGGGGGAAATGGAACTACTTTTGCGCCGGAATGGCGTTTCCGCCAGCGCTTTTAAGCGCCCAGCGGAACGCATTGCGCTGACGTTTCCCAGGAAGTGGTGCCGACGGAAGTTGTGAGCATGCGCACAAGGGGGCGAGTGGAGCCGCACTCACTGCACATGCTCCGTGGATGATGCGCTGAACGTAAGCCTCTGCGCCGGGCTCCGCCCTTCATTTACATATGATCACACCCACTTCCACTTGCGTCGGGTTACGCCAGCGCATTATCGTTACTCTGGCGCAAGTTTACGCGCAACTGCTATGTGAATTACAGGACTTGCGCTGAAAGGGTCTTCAGAGTAACGTAAATGAGAAGCGTTACTCCAGAGGAAAGATACTCTCATCTACCTGAATCTGGCCCAATATATATATATACACACTTACACTTACACCTTACACTTACACCTTACACTTACACCTTACACTTACACCTTACACCTTACACTTACACCTTACACTTACACCTTACACTTACACTTACACTTACACCTTACACTTACACCTTACACTTACACTTACACCTTACACTTACACTTACACCTTACACCTTACACTTACACCTTACACTTACACCTTACACCTTACACTTACACCTTACACTTACACCTTACACTTACACCTTACACCTTACACTTACACCTTACACTTACACCTTACACTTACACCTTACACCTTACACTTACACCTTACACTTACACTTACACCTTACACCTTACACTTACACCTTACACCTTACACTTACACCTTACACTTACACCTTACACTTACACCTTACACCTTACACTTACACCTTACACTTACACCTTACACCTTACACTTACACCTTACACTTACACCTTACACTTACACCTTACACCTTACACCTTACACTTACACCTTACACCTTACACTTACCTTACACTTACACCTTACACTTACACCTTACACTTACACCTTACACCTTACACCTTACACCTTACACTTACACCTTAACACCTTACACCTTACACCTTACACTTACACCTTACACTTACACCTTACACCTTACACCTTACACTTACACTTACACCTTACACCTTACACTTACACCTTACACCTTACACTTACACCTTACACCTTACACCTTACACTTACACCTTACACTTACACCTTACACTTACACACCTTACACTTACACCTTACACCTACACCTTACACTTACACCTTACACTTACACCTTACACCTTACACTTACACCTTACACTTACACCTTACACTTACACCTTACACTTACACTTACACTTACACCTTACACTTACACCTTACACTTACACCTTACACCTTACACCTTACACCTTACACTTACACCTTACACCTTACACCTTACACTTACACTTACACTTACTTACACTTACACCTTACACTTACACTTACACCTTACACCTTACACTTACACCTTACACCTTACACTTACACCTTACACTTACACCTTACACTTACACCTTACACTTACACCTTACACTTACACCTTACACTTACACTTACACCTTACACTTACACTTACACTTACACCTTACACTTACACTTACACTTACACCTTACACTTACACCTTACACTTACACCTTACACTTACACCTTACACTTACACCTTACACTTACACTTACACCTTACACCACGGCCGAGGGTGACACCCCTTACTGTCAGGAGTGCCACCCCCTCACATTCACACACCATTCACACTGTCCCCTGCACTCCTGACCGTGTGCAGTACAAAAAGAAATTAAAAATATCATATCCTGATAAATAAAATAAACAAAATCTCATAACCTGAGCAAAAGAAAAAATAAACTCATGACCTGAGTATGTCCAAATCAAAAATATAAAATAATTTAAAAAAAAAGGCCTCATCGGGGATGCCGGGGGCTTCTTCTGGGGGCCCCTCTCTGCCTCCTCAGCTGCCTGGATGGAGTGGGTGGGGGTGGGGGGCATCTGGAGGTGGCTGATCCCCAGGTGGGCCACTCCTGGCAGGTGTGGCCTGCATGCCCTCCAAGGCCCTGGCTATCCGGCCAAGGTAGGAGTTCGTCCTGGGCCTGCATCCGGAGCTGACGGGTCACCTGGTAATGCTGGGCCCGCCGACTCAGCCTCCCCTGGTCCCGGATGGCAGCACTGTTGGCCTGGACGGCTGCAGTAAGGTGCCGAATATCCCCCTGCACCTCCCCCAAAGTGGTGACCACTGCAGCACAGTTACAGCTGACATCCTGCACTGCGTTGCTGAGGTTGGCAACGGAGCCCAGGCTGTCAGACACTTTATGTAAGTGGCCAACTATGGCCCCCATCTGTTCCGTCTGCCTGGCGTGATCCCTCGCCAACTGGTCCTGGACACCATCAGACACCCCCCTGGTCTTTTGGGTCGCCTTCCTGGGGCCAGAAGATGGTTGTGGCCGGGGGGATGGAGTCGCCCTTGAGGGGCTTCCAAGGATGGGGGAGGGGGTGACAGACGGCCCAGGAGAAGGGGAGGAGACCTCCAAAATCAAAGAAAAGTCCTGCTCTGCCACAGCAGGCTCCTCCACAACCACCTCGGCAGGTGTGGTGTGGGCACTCTCCTCCTCCACAACCTCTTCACCACCCAGGGGCTCGGGCACACGATGGTGTTGGGGGGATGGGGTGGAATGGACGCTGACAGATGATGGCCCAGCTCCATCATCTGTGGATGACACAAAGCAGACACATGTTGGTGGTCCCACACACTTGGCACATGTACCCTCCCCCCCCCCCAAATGCAAATCAACAAATAGGGGATTATAAAACACTTACCTGTCCTTGTGCCTTCCTCCACGGAGTCATAGCCTGGGACCCCCTCCACCTGCTCCCTCTCCAGGCAGCGAGCAACCACCTCCTCCTCTGCGGTTAGGGTGACAGGACATGGGGGACCACCACCTGTGCCCCTCTCATACCTCCTGATGGAGGCCACCTTGTCCCTCACCTTGCGCCGCAGGTCATTTATTTTCTTTTGTATGTCCCCAGCAGTCCGGGTGGAGTACCCCAAGACATTGACCCTGGCAGCAATGGACTCCAGGATGCCCTGCTTCCTCTCCCGGCTGGTCTTCCGGCTTTTTTTGCCATGGAGGAAAACATTATCCGTCTCCATTGCCGCCCCCCCCCCCCCCCCCCACCCCAATGAATCTACCTGGTCGGTAATGTTCTCCTTCTTCCTGGCCGTGTAAGTGTAAGTGTAAGGTGTAAGTGTAAGTGTAAGGTGTAAGTGTAAGGTGTAAGGTGTAAGGTGTAAGGTGTAGGTGTAAGGTGTAAGTGTAAGGTGTAAGTGTAAGGTGTAAGTGTAAGGTGTAAGGTGTAAGGTGTAAGGTGTAAGGTGTAAGTGTAAGTGTAAGGTGTAAGTGTAAGGTGTAAGTGTAAGGTGTAAGTGTAAAGTGTAAGGTGTAAGTGTAAGGTGTAAGGTGTAAGTGTAAAGTGTAAGTGTAAAGTGTAAGGTGTAAGTGTAAGGTGTAAGTGTAAGGTGTAAGGTGTAAGGTGTAAGGTGTAAGTGTAAGGTGTAAGTGTAAAGTGTAAAGTGTAAAGTGTAAAGTGTAAGGTGTAAGGTGTAAGGTGTAAGTGTAAGGTGTAAGGTGTAAGGTGTAAGGTGTGTGTAAGTGTAAGGTGTAAGGTGTAAGGTGTAAGGTGTAAGGTGTAAGTGTGTAAGGTGTAAGTGTAAGGTAAAGTAAGTGTAAGGTGTAAGGGTAAGGTGTAAGTGTAAAGTGTAAAGTGTAAGGTGTAAGGTGTAAGTGTAAGTGTAAGGTGTAAGGTGTAAGTGTAAGGTGTAAGTGTAAGGTGTAAGGTGTAAGGTGTAAGGTGTAAGGGTAAGGTGTAAGGTGTAAGTGTAAGGTGTACACTTACACCTTACACTTACACCTACACCTTACACTTACACCTTACTATTACACCTTACACTTACACCTTACACTTACACCTTACACTTACACCTTACACTTACACCTTACACTTACACCTACACCTTACACCTACACCTTACTCTTACACCTACACCTTACACTTACCTTACACTTACCTTACCCTTACACCTTACACCTTACACTTACACCTTACACCTACACTTACACTTCTTACACCTTACACTTACACCTTACACTTACTTACCTTACCCTTACACCTTACACTGCACCTTACACTTACACCTTTACACTTACCACCTACCCTTACACCTTACACTTACACTTAACCTTACACATTAACACCTTACCCCTTACACCTTACACCTTACACCTTAAACCTTACACTTACACTTACACTTACCAATTACACCGTTACACCTTACACTTACCTTACACTTACACTTACACCTTACACTTACACCTTACACCTTACACTTACACTTACACCTACACTTACACCTTACACTTACACCTTACACTTACACTTACACCTTACACTTACCTTACACCTTACACCTTACACTTACACCTTACACTTACACCATACACCTTACACTTACACCTTACACTTACACTTACTTACACTTACACTTACACCTTACACTTACACCTTACACTTACACTTACACCTTACACTACACCTTACACTTACACCTTACACTTACACCTTACACTTACACTTACCTTACACCTTACACTTACACCTTACACCTTACACTTACACCTTACACCTTACTTACACCTTACACACACTTACACCTTACACTTTACACTTACACCTTACACTTACACTTAACTTACACTTACACCTTACCTTACACTTACACCTTACTTTACACCTTACACATACACCTTACACTTACACCTTACACTTACACCTTACACTTACACCTTACACTTACCCTTACACCTTAACACTTACACTTTACTTACACTTACACTTACCTTACCTTACCTTACTTCTTACACCTTACACTTACACCTTACACTTACACTTACACCTTACACTTACACCTTACACTTACACCTTACACTTACACTTACACCTTACACTACAACCCTTACACTTACACTTTACTTACACCTTACACCTACACTACACTTACACTTACACTTACACCTTACACTTACACTTACACTTACTTACACCTTACACTTACACTTACACTTACACACCACTTACACTTACACTTTACTTACACCTTACACTTACTACACTTACTTACACTTACACTTACACTTACACCTTACACTTACACCTTACACTTACACCTTACACCTTACACTTACACTTACACTTACACTTACACCTTACACTTACAACCTTACACTACACTACACCTTACACTTACACTTACCCTTACACTTACTTACACCTTACACTTACACCTTCACCTTAACCTTACCACTTACACTTACACCTTACACTTACAACTTACACTTACACTTACACCTTTACACTTACACTTACACCTACACCTACACCTTACACCTTACACTTACACCTTACACCTTACACTTACACTTACACCTTACACTTACACCTTACACTTACACCTTACACTTACACCTTACACTTACACTTACACTTACACCTTACACTTACACTTACACGTAAGGTGTAAGTGTAAGGTGTAAGGGTAAGGTGTAAGGTGTAAGTGTACACTTACACCTTACACTTACACCTTACACCTTACACTTACACTTACACCTTACACTTACACCTTCACACTTACACCTTACACTTACACCTTACACCTTACACTTACACCTTACACTTACACCTTACACTTACACCTAAGGTAAGTGTAAGGTGTAAGGGTAAGGTGTAAGGTGTAACCTGTACACCTTACACCTTACACTTACAACCTTACACACTTACACTTACACCTTACACTTACACCTTACACTACACCTTACACTTACACCTTACACTTACACCTTACACCTTACACTTACACTTACACCTTACACTTACACCTTACACTTACTTACACTTACACTTACACTTACACCTTACACCTTACACTTACACCTTACACTTACACCTTACACTTACACCTTATACTTACACCTTACACTTACACCTTACACTTACACCTTACACTTACACCTTACACTTACACCTTAAGGGTAACCTTAAGGTGTTACACTTACACTTACACCTTACACTTACACCTTACACTTACACCTTACACTTACACCTTACACCTTACACTTACACTTACACTTACACTTACACTTACACCTTACACTTACACTTACACTTACACCTTACACTTACACTTACACGTAAGGTGTAAGTGTAAGGTGTAAGGGTAAGGTGTAAGGTGTAAGTGTACACTTACACCTTACACTTACACCTACACCTTACACCTTACACTTACACCTTACACTTACACCTTACACTTACACCTTACACCTTACACTTACACCTTACACTACACTTACACCTTACACTTACACTTACACTTACACCTACACTTACACTTACACCTTACACTTACACTTACACCCTTACACTTACACCTACACCTACACTTACACTTACACCTTACACTTACACTTTAACTTACACCTTACACTTACACCTTACACTTACACTTACACCTTACACTTACACCTTACACTTACACTTACACTTACACCTTACACTTACACTTACACCTTACACTTACACTTTACTTACACTTACACCTTACACTTACACCTTACACCTTACACTTACACCTTACACTTACCTTACCTTACACTTACACTTACACTTACACTTACACCTTACACTTACACTTACACCTTACACTTACACCTTACACTTACACAAACCTTACACTTACACCTTACACCTTACACTTACACCTTACACTTACACTTTACTTACACTTACACCTTACACTTACACTTACACCTTACACTTACACCTTACACTTACACCTTACACTTACACCTTACACTTACACCTTACACTTACACCTTACACCTTACACTTTACACTTACACCTTACACCTTACACTTACACCTTACACCTTACACTTACACCTTACACTTACACCTTACACTTACACCTTACACTTACACTTACACTTTACACTTACACTTACACCTTACACTTACACCTTACACTTACACCTTACACTTACACCTTACACTTACACTTACACCTTACACTTACACCTTACACTTACACCTTACACTTACACCTTACACTTACACCTTACACTTACACCTTACACTTACACCTTACACTTACACTTACACCTTACACCTTACACCTTACACCTTACACTTAGGGCCAGATTCTCAGCGGCGCTACGCCTGCGTAAATGTATATGCGCGGCGTAATAGTAAATGTGCGCCTGCGTATCGATGCGCGGTAAACACAGAACCACATACGCGCGTTTTTTTTTTCCGTCTGGGCGGCGAAAATGCATTAAGCTAGCGCGGCGTAGGCGCATAGTTTCGCATCAAAAATATTCAGTTCCCATTGAATTAGCATGCAAATATGCAAATGAGGGAGATGCGCGTATTCCCAAAAGTACGCGCGTCCGGCGTTGGCTACTCGTGGTGCGCGTAACTCGAAAGCCTTGAGTAAACATACCCCTCATAAAAGCACGGGTAACTTTGCTCAAGGCCGTGTGCAAGTCAGCTGGCACCATCGGGGCTATTGATTGCACACATGTGGCACTCCAGCCCCCCAGTGCCACAGAGCACATTTACCGCAATCGGAGGCACTGGCATTCCATCAACGTACAGGTGATAGCCGATGCCAAATACCTCATATGGCACGTCCGTGCCAAACACCCCGGGTCCAGCCATGACAGCTACATCTACCGTCAAAGCAACATCCCAGAAGATTTTGAGCAGGACATGTATGGGGACAGCTGGCTGGTTGGTGAGTGACATGGGTGGCAGGCATGACTGTCCCCCCCCATGATGCAAACATCACGAGGGGCACATGCATGACTAACATCCTCCTGTCTTTTCCCTTCCAGGTGACTCTGCATATCCATGGGACCCCATCTCATGACTCCTTTCCGGAACCCCCAAACCAGAGGAGAGAGAAGATACAATGAAGCACATATCAAAACTCGTGCAGTGGTGGAGCGCACATTTGGCCTCCTGAAGTCCCGTTTCCGATGCCTGGATAAGTCTGGGGGGCCCTATTGTATTCCCCCAACTTTGTGGGTCAGATCATTGGTGCATGTTGCATTCTGCACAACTTTGCCATGAGAAAGGGCCTGCAGATTGTCCTACGTGATGACCTGACCCCCCAACCACACAGCCCCCCCCCCCGCCAGAGGAGACCCCGTCATCTGATGGAAGAGCAGTCAGGAGTTGCCTTGTGTTACGAATCTTTGACCGTTAAACACACACATACAGCATGGCACACAGACAATGCACGCGTGTACACCACTGTGGTCCCTAGCACACACATCCACATCACATTGGATTAGCCCAAGTCCAGCATGTCGGACTTGGGAGCAGCAACGCCACGTCAAGGCCCCAATGATGTTGCTGTCCATTCATACACCATTCACACAGCCGCGGGGATAACTACTCCCCAACGGCCGAGGGTGACACCCCTTACTGGCAGGAGTGCCACCCCCTCACATTCACACACCATTCACACTGCACCGTGTGCAGTATCCAAAAAAAAAGAAAAAAGCTCTTATCCAGAGCATAATATAAAAAGAAAAAAGCTCTTATCCAGAGCATAATATAAAAAGAAAAAAGCTCTTATCCAGAGCAAAATAATAAGAAATCAAAAAATGTATGGGCCTGGCGGGGGCTCTGCCTGGTGCCACGGCTCCTGCCCCTCACTTGCCTGGGGGCAGCCACAGGTGGGGGGGGTAGCAGGTGGAGGAGGAGCATCCCCATATCCCTCCCTGGCTGCCTGCATGCCCTCCAGGGCAACCGCTATGCGGTTCTGCACAGCAGTCTGCTCCTCGACAGCAAGGCGCAGGGCATGAACCTCCCCTACAAGGTCGGAGGTGTTCGCCTGCAGCTCCCCCAGGCTGGTCAGCGTTGCTGCGCTGTTGACAGCAAGATCTTGGATGGCATCTGTAATGTGTCCCGAGGATGCCAGGCTGTCGGCCAGGCGCCTCATCTCCTCCACGACCTCTGACAGGTGCCGATTTTGCTGGTCCTGCTGTCTGGCCAGCTGTTCTGGCAGGACCTTGGATACACCCCTGGTCTTGCACGTTGCCTTCCGGGGAGTGGCAGGGGACCGGGCATAAGGGGAGGATGTTGAGGGGCCGGAGATGAGGGGGGGGGGAAACAGAGGGACTGGAGAGGTTGGGGGGGGACACTGAGGTGTTTGCTAAAGATGGAGGGATAGCCTGGGCTGGTCCGGGCAACCCATCATCCTCCTCCACAACAACATAGAGGTCCTGGTCCTGGACTACGACACCCTCCTCAACCACCTCCTCCGTTAAGGTGTGCCCACTTCCCTCCAAGTCCTGTTCCAGGGGGGCAGCCATAGGGACTGGATCTTCGGGGGATGGATCCTGACGGGCCCTGGCATCAACAGATGGCCCCGCTCCCTCCTGCACATCTGTGGATGACACAAAAGATGCCCATGTTGGTGGACCCACACACTTGGCACATGTTCCCTTCCACCCCATACATGTACACAACAGATAGAATAGAAAACACACTTACCTGTCCTCACGGCTGGCTTCTGGGACTCATAGCCCCCAACTCCCTCTACCTGCTCAGTCTGTAGGCAGCGGGCAACCACCTTCTCCTCCTCAGTCAGGCGGACAGGGCAGGGTGGGCCCCCTCCAGTGCCCCTGGCATGCCGAGCTATGGCAGCCAGCTTGCCCTTCACATGACGCCGCAGGTCATTCATTTTCTTTTGAATGTCCTGCGGTGTCCGGACCTCATGAGAGAGGGCATTGACCTGGCACGCCACCCTCATTAATATCTGATCCCTCCGGGACTTGCTGGTCCGGGCACTGTCAGCACCATGGAGCCGCGAGTCATACTTCTCCATGGCCCGTATGACAATGGCCCTCTCCTCTGGGGAGAAATTCTTCTTCCTCCTCTCCTTAACAGCAGTTGCCATCTTGTCCAGCACAAACTTTCGCCGTCACTCTCTAAAAAATGGGAGACGTTTGCGCTGCACGGGCGCATGTGTGGGCGCATTATATACCCTGCGCCGGCGCATCGTAGGGAGGCTTTGCGCATGCGCAGAAGGCATCCACGTCACGGCGCGGGTCAACCACGTCATGGCGCGGGTCATCCATGTAAGGTGTAGGTGTAAGTGTAAGGTGTAAGTGTAAGGTGTAAGTGTAAGTGTAAGGTGTAAGTGTAAGGTGTAGGTGTAAGGTGTAAGTGTAAGGTGTAAGTGTAAGGTGTAAGTGTAAGGTGTAAGTGTAAGGTGTAAGTGTAAGGTGTAAGTGTAAGGTGTAAGTGTAAGTGTAAGGTGTAAGTGTAAGGTGTAGGTGTAAGGTGTAAGTGTAAGGTGTAAGTGTAAGGTGTAAGTGTAAGGTGTAAGTGTAAGGTGTAAGTGTAAGGTGTAAGTGTAAGGTGTAAGGTGTAAGTGTAAAGTGTTTGGGCCAGATTCTCGTAGATGCGCGCCTAATTATGCAGGCGTTGCGCATCTCAGATGCACTACGCCGACGTAACACGGAGTGGCAAGTACCGTATTCCCTAAGTAAATGCGCTCCAAGATGCGCCTGCGTCGCGTAAAATCATGGGCGTAATCCGGCGCAACTCCAAAGTAGGAGGGAAGTGGGCGTGTTGCATTATAATGAAGCGTGACCCCATGCAAATGCAGGCCGGGACGAACGGAGCATGCGCCGTGACATGGATGACCCGCGCCATGACGTGGTTGACCCGCGCCGTGACGTGGATGCCTTCTGCGCATGCGCAAAGCCTCCCTACAATGCGCCCACACATGCGCCCGTGCAGCGCAAACGTCTCCCATTTTTTGAATAGTGACGGCCAAAGTTTGTGCTGGACAGGATGACAACCGTGGTTAAGGAGAGGAGGAAGAAGAATTTCTCCCCAGAGGAGAGGGCCCTTGTCGTCAGGGCCATGGAGAAGTTTGATTCGCGGCTCCATGGTGCTGACAGTGCCCGGACCAGCAAGTCCCAGAGGGATCAGATTTTAATGAGGGTCGCGTGCCAGGTCAATGCCCTCTCTCATGAGGTCCGGACACCGCAGGACATTCAGAAGAAAATGAATGACCTGCGGCGTCATGTGAAGGGCAAGCTGGCTGCCATAGCTCGGCATGCCAAGGGCACTGGAGGGGGCCCACCCTGCCCTGTCCGCCTGACTGAGGAGGAGAAGGTGGTTGCCCGCTGCCTACAGACGGAGCAGGTAGAGGGAGTTGGGGGCTATGAGTCCCAGAAGCCAGCCGTGAGGACAGGTAAGTGTGTTTTATATTCTATCTGTTGTGTACATGTATGGGGGTGGAAGGGAACATGTGCCAAGTGTGTGGCTCCACCAACATGGGCATCTTTTGTGTCATCCACAGATGTGCAGGAGGGAGCGGGGCCATCTGTTGATGCCAGGGCCCATCAGGATCCATCCCCTGAAGATTCAGTCCCTCTGGCTGCCCCCCTGGAACAGGACTTGGAGGGAAGTGGGCACACCTCAACGGAGGAGGTGGTTGAGGAGGGTGTGGTAGTCCATGACCAGGCCCTCTATGTTGTTGTGGAGGAGGATGGTGGGTTGGCCGGACCAGCCCAGGCTATTCCTCTACCTGTAGCGTCCCCCTCCAACCTCTCCAGTCCCTCTCTTTCCCCCCCCCTCATCTCCGGCCCCTCAACATCCTCCCCTTATGCCCGGACCCCTGCCACTCCCCGCAAGGCGACGTGCAAGACCAGGGGTGTTCATAAGGTCCTGCCGGAAGAGCTGGTCAGACAGCAGGACCAGCAGAATCAGCACCTGGCCGAGGTCGTGGAGGAGATGAGGCGCCTGGCCGACAGCCTGGCATCCTCGGACAATATTACTGATGCCATCCAGGATGTTGCTGTTAACAGCGCAGCAACGCTGACCAGCTTGGGGGAGCTGCAGGAAAACACCTCGGAACTTGTGGGGGAGGTTCGTGCCCTGCGCCTTGCTGTCGAGGCGCAGACTGCTGTGCAGACCCGCATAGCGGTTGCCCTGGAGGGCATGCAGGCAGCCAGGGAGGGACGTGGGGATGCTCTTCCGTCAACCTGCTGCCCCCCCCCCATCTGTGGCTGCCCCCAGGCAAGTGAGGGGCAGGACCCGTGGCACCAGGCAGAGCCCCCGCCAGGCCCATTAATTTTATTTTTCTTTATTATTATGCTCTGGATAAGAGCTTTTTTTGTTATTTGTTATGCTCTGGATAAGAGCTTTTTTTGTTATTTGTTATGCTCTGGATAAGAGCTTTTTTTGTTATTTGTTATGCTCTGGATAAGAGCTTATTTTGTTATTTGTTATGCTCTGGATAAGAGCTTATTTTGTTATTTGTTATGCTCTGGATAAGAGCTTATTTTGTTTATTTTTTAATACTGCACACGGTGCAGTGTGAATGGTGTGTGAATGTGAGAGGGTGGCACTCCTGACAGTAAGGGGTGTCACCCTCGGCCGTGGAGGTGAAGTTAACCCCACGGCTGTATGAATGATGTGTGAAAGGTGTATGAATGGACAGCAACATCATTGGGGCCTTGACGTGGCGTTGCTGCTCCCAACTCCTACATGCTGGACTTGGGCTAATCCAATGCGATGTGCATGTGGTGTGTGTGATCTAGTGACATCAGTGGTGTACACGCGTGCATTGTCTGTGTGCCATGATGAATGTGTGTGTTTAACGGTCAAAGATTCGTAACACGAGGACACTCCTGACTGCTCTTCCATCAGCTGACGGGGTCTCCTCTGGCGGGGGGGGGCTGTGTGGTTGGGGGGTCAGGTCATCACGTAGGGCAATGTGCAGGCCCTTTCGCATGGCAAAGTTGTGCAGAATACAACATGCACCAATGATCTGACCCACAAAGTTGGGGGAATACAATAGGGCCCCCCCAGACTTATCCAGGCATCGGAAACGGGACTTCAGGAGGCCAAATGTGCGCTCCACCACTGCACGGGTTTTGATGTGTGCTTCATTGTATCTTCTCTCTCCTCTGGTTTGGGGGTTCCGGAAAGGAGTCATGAGATGGGGTCCCAGTGTATATGCAGAGTCACCTGTAAGGGAAAAGACAGGAGGATGGTAGTCATGCATGTGCCACTTCTGTTGTGCATCATGGGAGGGGATAGTCATGGCTGCCACCCATGTCACTCACCAACCAGCCAGCTGTCCCCATACATGTCCTGCTCAAAATCTTCGGGGATGTTGCTTTGACGGTAGATGTAGCTGTCATGGCTGGACCCGGGGTCTTTGGCACGGACGTGCCATATGAGGTATTTGGCATCGGCTATCACCTGTACGTTGATGGAATGCCAATGCTTCCTATTGCGGTAAATGTGCTCTGTGGCACTGGGGGGCTGTAGGGCCACATGTGTGCAATCAATGGCCCCGATGGTGCGTGGGAATCCGTCAATTCTGTAGAAATCTGTCATTGCCTTCTGCCGCAGGTGCACAGTGGTGGGTCTGATGAACTGGTTGGACATGCGTCTGAGGATTGCGGGGACAACCTGGTGCAGACATCTGCTTATGCTGGTTTGTGACATCCCAGCCACCACTCCACTTGTACGCTGGAATGATCCACTGGCCAGGAAATGCAGTGTTGCCAGGACCTTCACCAGTGGCTGCAGTGCACGTGAGCGGTATGTCTGGCTGGTGATGTCATCCTGCAGGGCTGTGGTTATTTCCAGGATGGCAGCAGGGCTGAATCTGAAGATGCGATACACCTCCTCATCACCCATGCCAAAGAGCCTCATGCGCGCTCGGTAGATCCTCTCACGTGCCCCCCTCCTCCTACTCCTCCTTCTATGTGCCTCTTCCTCTGCATACCTTAGTAGTGATAAGACCATGGCTGGCCCTGGCATCATTGGCATACGAATGTCTTGTCCAGTAAGTGTGATTGCTCAGCTAGTCCGTTACGGTGCTGCTGTAGTTGCTCTCCAGCTGACTTGCACACGGCCTTGAGCAAAGTTACCCGTGCTTTTATGAGGGGTATGTTTACTCAAGGCTTTCGAGTTACGCGCACCACGAGTAGCCAACGCCGGACGCGCGTAGTTTCGGGAATACGCGCATCTCCCTCATTTGCATATTTGCATGCTAATTCAATGGGAAATGAATATTTTTCATGCGTAACTATGCGCCTACGCCGCGCTAGCTTAATGCATTTTCGCCGCACAGACGGAAATTTTTTTCGCGCGTATGTGGTTCTGTGTTTACCGCGTATCGATACGCAGGCGAACATTTACTATTACGCCGCGCATATACATTTACGCAGGCGTAGCGCCTCTGAGAATCTGGCCCTTACACCTTACACTTACACCTTACACTTACACTTTACACTTACACCTTACACTTACACCTTACACTTACACCTTACACTTACACCTTACACTTACACCCTACACCTTACACTTACACTTACACCTTACACTTACACCTTACACCTTACACTTACACTTTACACTTACACCTTACACCTTACACTTACACCTTACACTTACACCTTACACCTTACACCTTACACTTACACCTTACACTTACACCTTACACCTTACACTTAGGGCCAGATTCTCATAGAATTCCGGCGGCGTAGCGTAAGCCAGTTACACTACGCCGCCGCTGCTTGCTGGAGCAAGTGCTTGATTCTCTATGCACTTGCTCCCGAGGTTTCGCTTACGTCGCGTAAATCGCGCAGCGTAAACCCGCGCAATTCAAATGGGGCGGCTTGTATTTAAATTAAGCGCGCCCCCGCGTCGAACGAACTGCGCATGCGCCGGCCGGGGGAAAAGCCCAGTGCGCATGCTCCAAAGGACGTCACATTTTCTCAATGTAAACAACGTAATCGCAGCGTACGCCAGCCCCATTGAGAATCGACGTACGCAAACGACGTAAACGACGCACAACACGACGCGGTCCCGAGGCCATACTTAACATGGCATCCGACGGGACACGACGGCATCCGACGGGACCTCGTAAGGTTACTCCACATAGAAGCTGGGGTAACCTTACGCGGACGAAAACGACGTAGGCGACGACGGGGCGGCGTAAAAGCGATAGAGAATCGGCGTACTACTTCATTTGCATATGCAAATGAAAAAACAACGTAAAGGCCACCTAGTGGCCGGAGTTGTCATTACATCTACGATCCGAAAGTGTAATTGTATTACGCTTGTCGGATGTAGAAGCGTATCTATGCAAAAGTGATGCTCAGCATCACACGCATAGATACGAGCCAAAAAAAAAGGCGATACGACGGGGTATCTGAGATACTCCGTCGTAACGCCTCTGAGAATCTGGCCCTTACACCTTACACTTACACCTTACACTTACACCTTACACTTACACCTTACACTTACACCTTACACCTTACACTTACACCTTACACCTTACACCTTACACTTACACCTTACACTTACACCTTACACCTTACACCTTACACCTTACACTTTACACTTTACACTTTACACTTACACCTTACACTTACACCTTACACTTACACTTACACTTACACCTACTTACACCTTACACTTACACCTTACA
The DNA here is from genome assembly GCA_029574335.1 of Rana kukunoris. Classification (NCBI taxonomy): domain Eukaryota; kingdom Metazoa; phylum Chordata; class Amphibia; order Anura; family Ranidae; genus Rana; species Rana kukunoris. The sequence goes on from JAJQKJ010002420.1 coordinate 22,060, forward strand.
CTTACACCTTACACTTACACTTACACCTTACACTTACACCTTACACCTTACACCTTACACTTACACCTACACCTTACCTTACACTTACACCTTACACTTAAACCTTACACCTTACACTTACACCTTACACTTACACCTTACACTTACACCTTACACCTTACACTTACACTTTACACTTACACTTACACTTACACTTACACCTTACACTTACACCTTACACTTACACCTTACACTTACACCTTACACTTACACTACACCTTACACTTACACCTTACACTTTACACCTTACACTTACAACCTTACACCTTACACCTTACACTTACACCTACACCTTACACTTACACTTACACCTTACACTTACACTTACACCTTACACTTACACCTTACACCTTACACCTTACACCTTACACTTACACCTTACACTTACACCTTACACTTACACCTTACACCTACACCTTACACTTACACCTTACACTTACACCTTACACTTACACTTACACCTTACACTTACACCTTACACCTTACACTTACACCTTACACTTACACTTTACACTTACACCTTACACTTACACCTTACACTTACACCTTACACTTACACCTTACACTTACACCTTACACCTTACACTTACACCTTACACTTACACCTTACACTTACACCTTACACTTACACTTACACTTACACTTACACTTTACACTTACACCTTACACTTACACCTTACACTTACACCTTACACCTTACACTTACACTTACACCTTACACTTACACCTTACACCTTACACTTACACCTTACACTTACACTTACACCTTACACTTACACCTTACACTTACACCTTACACTTACACCTTACACCTTACACTTACACCTTACACTTACACCTTACACTTACACCTTACACTTACACCTTACACTTACACCTTACAGGGTGTAAGGTGTAAGGTGTAAGGGTAAGGTGTAAGTGTAAGGTGTAAGTGTAAGGTGTAAGTGTAAGGTGTAAGGTGTAAGGTGTAAGGTGTAAGTGTAAGGTGTAAGGGTAAGGTGTAAGGTGTAAGGTGTAAGTGTAAGGTGTACACTTACACCTTACACTTACACCTACACCTTACACTTACACCTTACTATTACACCTTACACTTACACCTTACACTTACACCTACACCTTACACTTACACCTTACACTTACACCTTACACTTGCACCTTACACTTGCACCTTACACTTACACCTTACACTTACACCTACACCTTACACTTACACCTACACTTACACCTTACACTTACACTTACACTTACACCTTACACTTACACCTTACACTTACACCTTACACCTTACACCTACACCTTACACTTACACCTTACACTTACACCTTACACTTACACTTACACCTTACACTTACACTTACACCTTACACTTACACCTTACACTTACACTTACACTTACACCTTACACTTACACCTTACACTTACACCTTACACTTACACCTTACACTTACACCTTACACTTACACCTTACACTTACACCTTACACTTACACCTTACACTTACACTTACACCTTACACTTACACTTTACACTTACACCTTACACTTACACCTTACACTTACACTTACACCTTACACCTTACACTTACACCTTACACCTACACCTTACACTTACACCTTACACTTACACCTTACACTTACACTTACACCTTACACTTACACCTTACACCTTACACTTACACTTTACACTTACACCTTACACTTACACCTTACACTTTACACTTACACCTTACACTTACACCTTACACTTACACCTTACACCTTACACTTACACCTTACACTTACACTTACACTTTACACTTACACCTTACACTTACACCTTACACTTACACCTTACACTTACACTTACACTTACACCTTACACTTACACCTTACACCTTACAACTTACACCTTACACTTACACTTACACCTTACACTTACACCTTACACTTACACCTTACACTTACACCTTACACCTTACACTTACACCTTACACTTACACCTTACACTTACACCTTACACTTACACTTACACCTTACACTTACACCTAAAGGCCACCTAGTGGCCGGAGTTGTCATTACATCTACGATCCGAAAGTGTAATTGTATTACGCTTGTCGGATGTAGAAGCGTATCTATGCAAAAGTGATGCTCAGCATCACACGCATAGATACGAGCCAAAAAAAAAGGCGATACGACGGGGTATCTGAGATACTCCGTCGTAACGCCTCTGAGAATCTGGCCCTTACACCTTACACTTACACCTTACACTTACACCTTACACCTTACACTTACACCTTACACTTACACCTTACACTTACACCTTACACTTACACCTTACACTTACACCTTACACTTACACCTTACACTTACACTTACACTTTACACTTACACCTTACACTTACACCTTACACTTACACCTTACACTTACACCTTACACTTACACCTTACACTTACACTTACACCTTACACTTACACCTTACACCTTACACTTACACCTTACACTTACACTTTACACCTTACACTTACACTTTACACTTACACCTTACACTTACACCTTACACTTACACCTTACACTTACACCTTACACTTACACCTTACACTTACACTTACACTTACACTTACACCTTACACTTACACCTTACACTTACACCTTACACCTTACACTTACACTTACACCTTACACTTACACCTTACACCTTACACCTTACACTTACACCTTACACTTACACTTACACCTTACACTTACACCTTACACTTACACCTTACACTTACACCTTACACCTTACACTTACACCTTACACTTACACCTTACACTTACACCTTACACTTACACCTTACAGGGTGTAAGGTGTAAGGTGTAAGGGTAAGGTGTAAGTGTAAGGTGTAAGTGTAAGGTGTAAGGTGTAAGGTGTAAGGTGTAAGTGTAAGGTGTAAGGGTAAGGTGTAAGGTGTACTTACACCTAAGTGTACACCTTACACTTACACCTTACACTTACACCTACACCTTACACTTACACCTTACTATTACACCTTACACTTACACCTACACCTTACACACTTACACACCTTACACTTACACCTACACCTTACACTTACACACCTTACACCTTACACTTACACCTTACACTTACACCTTACACCTTACACTTACACCTTACACTTACACACTTACACCTTACACTTACACCTTACACTTACACCTTACTTACACTTACACACCTTACACCTTACACTTACACCTTACACTTACACTACACCTTACACTTACACTTACACACTTACACTTACACTTACACTTACACCTTACACCTTACACTTACACCTTACACCTTACACCTTACACTTACACACTTACACTTACACCTTACACCTTACACTTACACCTTACACCTTACACTCTAGACTTACACCTTACACTTACACCTTACACTTACACCTTACACTTACACCTTACACTTACACCTTACACCTTACACTTACACCTTACACTTACACCTTACACTTACACCTTACACCTTACACCTTACACCTTACACCTTACACTTACACCTTACACCTTACACCTTACACTTTACACCTTACACTTACACCTTACACTTACACCTTACACTTACACCTTACACTTACACCTTACACCTTACACTTACACCTTACACTTACACCTTACACTTACACCTTACACTTACACTTACACTTTACACTTACACTTACACCTTACACTTACACCTTACACTTACACCTTACACTTACACCTTACACCTTACACTTACACCTTACACTTACACTTACACTTACACCTTACACTTACACCTTACACCTTACACCACTTACACCTTACACTTACACCTTACACTTACACCTTACACCTACACCTTACACTTACACTTACACCTTACACTTACACTTACACCTTACACTTACACCTTACACTTACACTTACACTTACACCTTACACTTACACCTTACACTTACACCTTACACTTACACCTTACACCTTACACTTACACCTTACACTTACACCTTACACCTTACACCTTACACTTACACCTTACACTTACACCTTACACTTACACCTTACACTTACACCTTACACTTACACCTTACACTTACACCTTACACCTTACACCTTACACTTACACCTTACACTTACACCTTACACTTACACCTTACACTTACACTTACACCACCTTACACTTACACCTTACACTTACACTTTACACTTACACCTTACACTTACACCTTACACCTTACACTTACACCTTACACTTACACTTACTTACACTTACACTTACACCTTACACTTACACCTTACACTTACACCTTACACCTTACACCTTACACTTACACCTTACACTTACACTTACACCTTACACTTACACCTTACACTTACACCTTACACTTACACCTTACACTTACACCTTACACTTACACCTTACACTTACACCTTACACTTACACCTACACCTTACACTTACACCTTACACTTACACCTTACACTTACACCTTACACTTACACCTTACACTTACACCTTACACTTACACTTTACACTTACACCTTACACTTACACCTTACACTTACACCTTACACTTACACTTTACACTTACACTTACACCTTACACTTACACCTTACACTTACACTTACACCTTACACTTACACCTTACACTTACACCTTACACTTACACCTTACACTTACACCTTACACTTACACCTTACACTTACACCTTACACTTACACTTACACTTACACCTTACACTTACACCTTACACTTACACTTACACCTTACACTTACACCTTACACTTACACCTTACACTTACACCTTACACTTACACCTTAGACTTACACCTTACACCTTACACTTACACCTTACACTTACACCTTACACTTACACCTTACACCTTACACTTACACCTTACACTTACACCTTACACTTACACTTACACCTTACACTTACACCTTACACCTTACACCTTACACTTACACTTTACACTTACACTTTACACTTACACCTTACACTTACACTTACACCTTACACTTACACTTACACCTTACACTTACACCTTACACTTACACCATAGAAGAAAGGTCCCATGGGGCTTTGAAGCAGCAAATGTGAAGTAAAGTGGCAATGCAACGTCTATGGTAAAAACGTTTTATTACAAAAGTAATTATTGACATAAAAATTAAGAGGTATATAAGGAATGAGTTGCGGCAGAGTAACAGAATTGATTAAAACAACCATAACATTTCCAGATAAATAATGAAATACATGGCCTGAATAGTGGCAGGCAGATATATATTCCTAACGCGTTTCGACCATTCGGTCTTCTTCAGAGGATTGTGGCTGAAAGAGATTTAATATTGTAAATAAGTGTGTACAGGGATTCTTGGTTTGTCTCTGTGTCCTCCCTGTGGGGTCTGTCCCCTTAGAAACGGGGGAACGACAGAGGGGGGATACACCGACTCCCAGAGCCACAGGGAAGAATATGTACACAGAGAACAACACCACTATAGTATGTTGAGGGGAGAGGGGCTTTCCCTCTCCCTCCCATAGTAATCAAAAAATATCATCATCAACAGCAACATATATTTACCTAGAAATTTAAGTTGTGGAGCATCCAGTTGTGGTCCGATGCAGGCGTGGAGTGCAGGCCGACGATACTCCCGACCAGTCCCCCGGACTTGCCCAGTCCCCAACGTGACCGCCCAAGAGTGGCCCTCAGCCACTTGCGAGGAAGCACCAGACAAGACTGGTGGCGTTCAGGTGGACCAGAAGGATAAAGAAAATTGGGGTTCAAAAAGTAAAGGAGGGGAGTCCTGGAATTGAGTAAAGTGGTTAATGTCATAAAATGGCCACTAGTTAGGTATGAGTACGTGAAAAAGTGGGATAATGGAGGTACAGGGTGGGAAACAAACGGGAGTGAAAAGGGTTGGGGAGGTAAAGCAGATGGGATGGACTGGGAGGTGGAATAGGGTGAGAAGAAAAAACGTGATGGTGGAACAGAGGGGGAAATTGTGGTAGGATGGAGTGGGAATTGGAAACTGGTGAAGAGGGTTGGGGAGGTAAAACAGGTGGGATGGGCAGGGGGGTGGAACAAGGTGAGGAGAAAAACGTGATGGTGGAACAGAAGGGGAAATGATGGTAGGATGGAGTGGAGATTGGAAACTGGTGCTAAGGGTGAAGGGGGGGGGGGGGAGGGGGGGAAAGTGAGTGCACGTGGGGGTAGGGAGTGGAGAATAGAAATTGGATACAGAAAGGAGAAGGGTAGTGATAAAAATAATAAAAATGAAAGTGAGTGAAGAAATAGTGGAATAAATGAAACGTAGAGTGAATGGTGCAAGGACTAAGGAAGTGTGAAACAGGTGAGACCGGGGAAGGAAAAAGGGAGGAGTGATGGAGTGAGAAGAAGGCTGGAAAGTGGAGCGTGAGGGACAGTGGAGCTAGGATGGAATGTCAGTGAGGGAATAGAAAATGATAAATGGGAAGGGACAAGAAAAGTGAAAAATGTGAATAAAGGAGTGAAAAGAAAAAGGGAGAAGGGGAAGGAGGAGGAAGAAAGGTGGAAGAAAGTGAGGGGAAAAAGAAAGAAAAAAAGGGGGGAATGAGGGGTGAGTGGGGGATGTGAGAAGTGGTGAAAGACAAGAGAAGAGGGGAGTGAAAAGTAGTGACAGTGAAACAAGGGGGTGGGGTAACGTGATGACAGTGGGAAAGGGTCAGGTGGAAGAGCGTGGAAGAAGGGAGTGGGAAGTGACTAAAATCCAAGGTGACTGACAAAGGAAGTGTAGGCGGTGGTAAGTGGGAAGGGGACTGAAAATAAAATGAATTGAAACAATCGGGGTTACCTCCAAAGTTTCCACTTTTACCCAAGGTGTTGGAGCTGAAATATTGTCTGTTGTGTAAAAGAGGTATTAGAAAGTATATGAGACCATTTAGTTAAAAAGACAGGGGAGTATAGTCAGCTGGCTGAAAAGAGAGTAAATAATGTAAATAAAGTAGCTTACCGACTAGCTGGACACTGTCACTCATGGAGATGCCGCATGCGTCTCTGAGTGCCAGCGATCGGATGCGGAAATATATACCGCTCACGATACCGGGATTGGTCCAGCTGGTCCCACGTGTTGTGGGAGGAGACAAGGTGTATCTCCCTTATCCAACCTTGTTTTGTCTTGTTTTGTTTAAATTAATGTAATTTTTGAACAAATACTTTGACATAGTTGCCCCGATACGATATGGAAGTTATAGAAATAATTTACTAATACCTCTCTCCCCCCCTTCCTCTCCTGTTTATTTCCTTTCTTTTCATTTCTCTTCATTTAATCCATGTCCATTGGAATCATGTACATTTACCATTGCTCAAGCATCCTAACATGTCTTTTCAGATCACTACTATGTTGTTGTTTTGCGATGCCTTAAGTATTATTTTTCCTGACATAAACCAATATACTATGATTGGTGAATGTGACTACATGTGTCACAATCGCATATAAGGGGTTAATCTGTTGCCCACTATTGATTTGTTAACCTATGCTATGCATTTAATAATGTTATGTGTGTGTTTTTCCTCTTTTCCAGTGTGGCCGCGGTGCGCTGTGGTGTGTGGGTCCGTGGCGTGTTGTCTCCTGTTCAGTCCCCCGGCCGCCTTCTCCCTGTCCCTGTCCTTGAGTTATCCCCTCGTACCACTTCCCAGCAGGGCGGGAGATACACGCGCCATGGCGCAATGTGTGTTGCATCCACAGGGTGGCGCCATACCGCCCGAGTGAATGCGAATCCCTCCCTGCTGGCGGCGTGAGCGATCGCTTCCGAGACGCGGTGACGTCATTACGTGAGCGCCGTTTGGCGCCCACGGTGGCGTCGCACATTGCTATGCGTCATGCGGAAGCGACGGCTGTGTCGGCTTCGCTCGATCCTCGCCCACGCCGGAAGAACCACCTTGACAACCAGTGGGTATCGGCGGACCACCAGGTTGGATAAGGGAGATACACCTTGTCTCCTCCCACAACACGTGGGACCAGCTGGACCAATCCCGGTATCGTGAGCGGTATATATTTCCGCATCCGATCGCTGGCACTCAGAGACGCATGCGGCATCTCCATGAGTGACAGTGTCCAGCTAGTCGGTAAGCTACTTTATTTACATTATTTACTCTCTTTTCAGCCAGCTGACTATACTCCCCTGTCTTTTTAACTAAATGGTCTCATATACTTTCTAATACCTCTTTTACACAACAGACAATATTTCAGCTCCAACACCTTGGGTAAAAGTGGAAACTTTGGAGGTAACCCCGATTGTTTCAATTCATTTTATTTTCAGTCCCCTTCCCACTTACCACCGCCTACACTTCCTTTGTCAGTCACCTTGGATTTTAGTCACTTCCCACTCCCTTCTTCCACGCTCTTCCACCTGACCCTTTCCCACTGTCATCACGTTACCCCACCCCCTTGTTTCACTGTCACTACTTTTCACTCCCCTCTTCTCTTGTCTTTCACCACTTCTCACATCCCCCACTCACCCCTCATTCCCCCCTTTTTTTCTTTCTTTTTCCCCTCACTTTCTTCCACCTTTCTTCCTCCTCCTTCCCCCTTCTCCCTTTTTCTTTTCACTCCTTTATTCACATTTTTCACTTTTCTTGTCCCTTCCCATTTATCATTTTCTATTCCCTCACTGACATTCCATCCTAGCTCCACTGTCCCTCACGCTCCACTTTCCAGCCTTCTTCTCACTCCATCACTCCTCCCTTTTTCCTTCCCCGGTCTCACCTGTTTCACACTTCCTTAGTCCTTGCACCATTCACTCTACGTTTCATTTATTCCACTATTTCTTCACTCACTTTCATTTTTATTATTTTTATCACTACCCTTCTCCTTTCTGTATCCAATTTCTATTCTCCACTCCCTACCCCCCACGTGCACTCACTTTCCCCCCCCTCCCCCCCCCCCCCTTCACCCTTAGCACCAGTTTCCAATCTCCACTCCATCCTACCATCATTTCCCCTTCTGTTCCACCATCACGTTTTTCTCCTCACCTTGTTCCACCCCCCTGCCCATCCCACCTGTTTTACCTCCCCAACCCTCTTCACCAGTTTCCAATTCCCACTCCATCCTACCACAATTTCCCCCTCTGTTCCACCATCACGTTTTTTCTTCTCACCCTATTCCACCTCCCAGTCCATCCCATCTGCTTTACCTCCCCAACCCTTTTCACTCCCGTTTGTTTCCCACCCTGTACCTCCATTATCCCACTTTTTCACGTACTCATACCTAACTAGTGGCCATTTTATGACATTAACCACTTTACTCAATTCCAGGACTCCCCTCCTTTACTTTTTGAACCCCAATTTTCTTTATCCTTCTGGTCCACCTGAACGCCACCAGTCTTGTCTGGTGCTTCCTCGCAAGTGGCTGAGGGCCACTCTTGGGCGGTCACGTTGGGGACTGGGCAAGTCCGGGGGACTGGTCGGGAGTATCGTCGGCCTGCACTCCACGCCTGCATCGGACCACAACTGGATGCTCCACAACTTAAATTTCTAGGTAAATATATGTTGCTGTTGATGATGATATTTTTTGATTACTATGGGAGGGAGAGGGAAAGCCCCTCTCCCCTCAACATACTATAGTGGTGTTGTTCTCTGTGTACATATTCTTCCCTGTGGCTCTGGGAGTCGGTGTATCCCCCCTCTGTCGTTCCCCCGTTTCTAAGGGGACAGACCCCACAGGGAGGACACAGAGACAAACCAAGAATCCCTGTACACACTTATTTACAATATTAAATCTCTTTCAGCCACAATCCTCTGAAGAAGACCGAATGGTCGAAACGCGTTAGGAATATATATCTGCCTGCCACTATTCAGGCCATGTATTTCATTATTTATCTGGAAATGTTATGGTTGTTTTAATCAATTCTGTTACTCTGCCGCAACTCATTCCTTATATACCTCTTAATTTTTATGTCAATAATTACTTTTGTAATAAAACGTTTTTACCATAGACGTTGCATTGCCACTTTACTTCACATTTGCTGCTTCAAAGCCCCATGGGACCTTTCTTCTATTCTATATATATCGGGGTGTGCAGCTAACTCTCTCCACTCAATAGGTTTGTCCCTTTTTTCACACCTTACACTTACACCTTACACTTACACCTTACACCTTACACTTACACCTTACACTTACACTTTACACTTACACCTTACACTTACACCTTACACTTACACCTTACACTTACACCCTACACCTTACACTTACACTTACACCTTACACTTACACCTTACACCTTACACTTACACCTTACACTTACACTTTACACTTACACCTTACACCTTACACTTACACCTTACACTTACACCTTACACCTACACCTTACACTTACACCTTACACTTACACCTTACACTTACACTTACACCTTACACTTACACCTTACACCTTACACTTACACCTTACACTTACAAATCTCATAACCTGAGCAAAAGAAAAAATAAACTCATGACCTGAGTATGTCCAAATCAAAAATATAAAATAATTAAAAAAAAGGCCTCATCGGGGATGCCGGGGGCTTCTTCTGGGGGCCCCTCTCTGGCTCCTCAGCTGCCTGATTGGAGTGGGTGGGGGTGGGAGGGCATCTGGAGGTGGCTGATCCCCAGGTGGGCCACTCCTGGCAGGTGTGGCCTGCATGCCCTCCAAGGCCCTGGCTATCCGTCCAAGGTAGGAGTTCGTCTGGGCCTGCATCCGGAGCTGACGGGTCACCTGGTAATGCTGGGCCCGCCGACTCAGCCTCCCCTGGTCCCGGATGGCAGCACTGTTGGCCTGGACGGCTGCAGTAAGCTGCCGAATATCCCCCTGCACCTCCCCCAAAGTGGTGACCACTGCAGCGCAGTTACAGCTGACATCCTGCACTGCGTTGCTGAGGTTGGCAACGGAGCCCAGGCTGTCAGACACTTTATGTAAGTGGCCAACTATGGCCCCCATCTGTTCCGTCTGCCTGGCGTGATCCCTCGCCAACTGGTCCTGGACACCATCAGACACCCCCGCTGAACGTAAGCCTCTGCGCCGGGCTCCGCCCATCATTTACATATGATCACACCCACTTCCACTTGCGTCGGGTTACGCCAGCGCATTATCGTTACTCTGGCGTAAGTTTACGCGCAACTGCTATGTGAATTACAGGACTTGCGCTGAAAGGGTCTTCAGAGTAACGTAAATGAGAAGCGTTACTCCAGAGGAAAGATACTCTCATCTACCTGAATCTGGCCCAATATATATATATACACACTTACACTTACACCTTAGACTTACACCTTACACCTTACACTTACACCTTACACTTACACCTTACACCTTACACTTACACCTTACACTTACACCTTACACCTTACACCTTACACTTACACCTTACACCTTACACCTTACACTTACACCTTACACTTAAACCTTACACTTACACCTACACTTACACCTTACACTTACACCTTACACTTACACCTTACACCTTACACCTTACACCTTACACCTTACACTTACACTTTACACTTACACCTTACACTTACACCTTACACTTACACTTACACCTTACACTTACACCTTACACTTACACCTTACACCTTACACTTACACCTTACACTTACACTTTACACTTACACCTTACACTTACACTTACACCTTACACTTACACCTTACACTTACACCTTACACTTACACCTTACACCTACACCTTACACTTACACTTACACCTTACACTTACACCTTACACCTTACACTTACACCTTACACTTACACCTTACACTTACACCTTACACTTACACCTTACACCTTACACCTTACACTTACACCTTACACCTTACACTTACACCTTACACTTACACCTTACACCTTACACTTACACCTTACACCTTACACTTACACCTTACACTTACACCTTACACTTACACTTACACCTTACACTTACACCTTACACCTTACACTTACACCTTACACTTACACCTTACACTTACACCTTACACTTACACCTTACACTTACACTTACACCTTACACTTACACCTTACACTTACACCTTACACTTACACCTTACACTTACACCTTACACTTACACCTTACACCTTACACTTACACCTTACACTTACACCTTACACCTACACCTTACACCTTACACTTACACCTTACACCTACACCTTACACTTACACCTTACACTTACACCTTACACTTACACCTTACACTTACACCTTACACTTACACCTTACACCTTACACCTTACACTTACACCTTACACCTACACCTTACACTTACACCTTACACTTACACCTTACACCTTACACTTACACCTTACACTTACACCTTACACTTACACCTTACACCTACACCTTACACTTACACCTTACACCTACACCTTACACTTACACCTTACACTTACACCTTACACCTTACACTTACACCTTACACTTACACCTTACACTTACACCTTACACCTACACCTTACACTTACACCTTAAACTTACACCTTACACCTACACCTTACACCTACACCTTACACTTACACCTCACACTTACACCTTACACTTACACCTTACACCTACACCTTACACTTACACCTTACACTTACACTTACACTTACACCTTACACTTACACCTTACACCTACACCTTACACCTTACACTTACACCTTACACTTACACCTTACACCTTACACTTACACCTTACACTTACACCTTACACTTACACCTTACACTTACACCTTACACTTACACCTTACACTTACACCTTACACTTACACCTTACACCTTACACTTACACCTTACACTTACACCTTACACCTTACACTTACACCTTACACTTACACTTACACCTTACACTTACACCTTACACTTACACCTTACACTTACACCTTACACCTTACACCTTACACCTTACACCTTACACCTTACACTTACACCTTACACTTACACCTTACACTTACACCTTACACCTTACACTTACACCTTACACTTACACCTTACACCTACACCTTACACTTACACCTTACACCTTACACTTACACCTTACACTTACACCTTACACTTACACCTTACACCTTACACTTACACCTTACACTTACACCTTACACCTTACACCTTACACTTACACCTTATACCTTACACCTTACACTTACACCTTACACTTACACTTACACCTTACACTTACACCTTACACCTTACACTTACACCTTACACTTACACTTTACACTTACACCTTACACTTACACCTTACACTTACACTTACACCTTACACTTACACCTTACACTTACACCTTACACCTTACACTTACACCTTACACCTTACACTTACACCTTACACTTACACCTTACACTTACACTTACACCTTACACCTTACACCTTACACCTTACACTTACACCTTACACTTACACCTTACACTTACACCTTACACTTACACTTACACCTTACACTTACACTTACACCTTACACCTTACACCTTACACTTACACCTTACACTTACACCTTACACTTACACCTTACACTTACACTTACACCTTACACTTACACCTTACACCTTACACCTTACACTTACACCTTACACCTTACACTTACACTTACACCTTACACTTACACCTTACACTTACACCTTACACTTACACTTACACCTTACACCACGGCCGAGGGTGACACCCCTTACTGTCAGGAGTGCCACCCCCTCACATTCACACACCATTCACACTGTCCCCTGCACTCCTGACCGTGTGCAGTACAAAAAGAAATTAAAAATATCATATCCTGATAAATAAAATAAACAAAATCTCATAACCTGAGCAAAAGAAAAAATAAACTCATGACCTGAGTATGTCCAAATCAAAAATATAAAATAATTAAAAAAAAGGCCTCATCGGGGATGCCGGGGGCTTCTTCTGGGGGCCCCTCTCTGGCTCCTCAGCTGCCTGGATGGAGTGGGTGGGGGTGGGGGGGAATCTGGAGGTGGCTGATCCCCAGGTGGGCCACTCCTGGCAGGTGTGGCCTGCATGCCCTCCAAGGCCCTGGCTATCCGTCCAAGGTAGGAGTTGGTCTGGGCCTGCATCCGGAGCTGACGGGTGACCTGATAATGCTGGGCCCGCCGACTCAGCCTCCCCTGGTCCCGGATGGCAGCACTGTTGGCCTGGACGGCTGCAGTAAGGTGCCGAATATCCCCCTGCACCTCCCCCAAAGTGGTGACCACTGCAGCACAGTTACAGCTGACATCCTGCACTGCGTTGCTGAGGTTGGCAACGGAGCCCAGGCTGTCAGACACTTTATGTAAGTGGCCAACTATGGCCCCCATCTGTTCCGTCTGCCTGGCGTGATCCCTCGCCAACTGGTCCTGGACACCATCAGACACCCCCGCTGAACGTAAGCCTCTGCGCCGGGCTCCGCCCATCATTTACATATGATCACACCCACTTCCACTTGCGTCGGGTTACGCCAGCGCATTATCGTTACTCTGGCGTAAGTTTACGCGCAACTGCTATGTGAATTACAGGACTTGCGCTGAAAGGGTCTTCAGAGTAACGTAAATGAGAAGCGTTACTCCAGAGGAAAGATACTCTCATCTACCTGAATCTGGCCCAATATATATATATACACACTTACACTTACACCTTACACTTACACCTTACACCTTACACTTACACCTTACACTTACACCTTACACCTTACACTTACACCTTACACTTACACCTTACACCTTACACCTTACACTTACACCTTACACCTTACACCTTACACTTACACCTTACACTTACACCTTACACTTACACCTACACTTACACCTTACACTTACACCTTACACTTACACCTTACACCTTACACCTTACACCTTACACCTTACACTTACACTTTACACTTACACCTTACACTTACACCTTACACTTACACTTACACCTTACACTTACACCTTACACTTACACCTTACACCTTACACTTACACCTTACACTTACACTTTACACTTACACCTTACACTTACACTTACACCTTACACTTACACCTTACACTTACACCTTACACCTACACCTTACACTTACACTTACACCTTACACTTACACCTTACACCTTACACTTACACCTTACACTTACACCTCACACTTACACCTTACACTTACACCTTACACCTACACCTTACACTTACACCTTACACCTACACCTTACACTTACACCTTACACTTACACCTTACACCTTACACTTACACCTTACACTTACACCTTACACTTACACCTTACACTACACCTTACACTTACACCTTACACCTACACCTTACACTTACACCTTACACTTACACCTTACACCTTACACTTACACCTTACACTTACACCTTACACTTACACCTTACACCTACACCTTACACTTACACCTTAAACTTACACCTTACACCTACACCTTACACCTACACCTTACACTTACACCTCACACTTACACCTTACACTTACACTTACACCTTACACTTACACCTTACACTTACACTTACACCTTACACTTACACTTACACCTTACACTTACACCTTACACTTACACCTTACACCTTACACTTTACACTTACACTTACACTTACACCTTACACTTACACCTTACACTTACACCTTACACCTTACACTTACACCTTACACTTACACCTTACACCTTACACCTTACACTTACACCTTACACTTACACCTTACACTTACACCTTACACCTTACACCTTATACCTTACACTTACACCTTACACTTACACCTTACACTTACACCTTACACCTTACACTTACACCTTACACTTACACCTTACACCTTACACTTACACCTTACACCTTACACTTACACCTTACACTTACACCTTACACCTTACACCTTACACCTTACACTTACACCTTACACTTACACCTTACACCTTACACCTTACACTTACACCTTACACTTACACCTTACACCTTACACTTACACTTACACTTTACACTTACACTTACACCTTACACTTACACCTTACACTTACACTTACACTTACACTTACACCTTACACTTACACTTACACCTTACACTTACACCTTACACCTTACACTTTACACCTTACACTTTACACTTACACCTTACACTTACACTTACACCTTACACTTACACTTACACCTTACACTTACACCTTACACTTACACTTACACCTTACACCTTACACCTTACACCTTACACTTACACCTTACACTTACACCTTACACTTACACCTTACACTTACACCTTACACTTACACTTACACCTTACACTTACACTTACACCTTACACCTTACACCTTACACTTACACCTTACACCTTACACTTACACTTACACCTTACACTTACACCTTACACTTACACCTTACACTTACACTTACACCTTACACCACGGCCGAGGGTGACACCCCTTACTGTCAGGAGTGCCACCCCCTCACATTCACACACCATTCACACTGTCCCCTGCACTCCTGACCGTGTGCAGTACAAAAAGAAATTAAAAATATCATATCCTGATAAATAAAATAAACAAAATCTCATAACCTGAGCAAAAGAAAAAATAAACTCATGACCTGAGTATGTCCAAATCAAAAATATAAAATAATTAAAAAAAAAGGCCTCATCGGGGATGCCGGGGGCTTCTTCTGGGGGCCCCTCTCTGGCTCCTCAGCTGCCTGGATGGAGTGGGTGGGGGTGGGGGGCATCTGGAGGTGGCTGATCCCCAGGTGGGCCACTCCTGGCAGGTGTGGCCTGCATGCCCTCCAAGGCCCTGGCTATCCGTCCAAGGTAGGAGTTCGTCTGGGCCTGCATCCGGAGCTGACGGGTCACCTGGTAATGCTAGGCCCGCCGACTCAGCCTCCCCTGGTCCCGGATGGCAGCACTGTTGGCCTGGACGGCTGCAGTAAGCTGCCGAATATCCCCCTGCACCTCCCCCAAAGTGGTGACCACTGCAGCACAGTTACAGCTGACATCCTGCACTGCGTTGCTGAGGTTGGCAACGGAGCCCAGGCTGTCAGACACTTTATGTAAGTGCACCGCTATGGCCCCCATCTGTTCCGTCTGCCTGGCGTGATCCCTCGCCAACTGGTCCTGGACACCATCAGACACCCCCGCTGAACGTAAGCCTCTGCGCCGGGCTCCGCCCATCATTTACATATGATCACACCCACTTCCACTTGCGTCGGGTTACGCCAGCGCATTATCGTTACTCTGGCGTAAGTTTACGCGCAACTGCTATGTGAATTACAGGACTTGCGCTGAAAGGGTCTTCAGAGTAACGTAAATGAGAAGCGTTACTCCAGAGGAAAGATACTCTCATCTACCTGAATCTGGCCCAATATATATATATACACACTTACACTTACACCTTACACTTACACCTTACACTTACACCTTACACTTACACCTTACACTTACACCTTACACTTACACCTTACACTTACACTTACACCTTACACCTTACACTTACACCTTACACTTACACCTTACACTTACACCTTACACCTTACACTTACACCTTACACCTTACACTTACACTTACACTTTACACTTACACTTACACCTTACACTTACACCTTACACTTACACCTTACACCTTACACTTACACCTTACACTTACACCTTACACTTACACCTTACACCTACACCTTACACTTACACCTTACACCTTACACTTACACCTTACACTTACACCTTACACTTACACCTTACACTTACACCTTACACCTTACACTTACACCTTACACCTTACACTTTACACTTACACCTTACACTTACACTTACACCTTACACTTACACTTACACCTTACACTTACACTTACACCTTACACTTACACCTTACACTTACACTTACACCTTACACTTACACTTACACTTACACTTACACCTTACACTTACACCTTACACTTACACCTTACACTTACACTTACACTTACACCTTACACCTTACACTTTCACTTACACCTTACACTTACACTTACACTTACACCTTACACTTACACTTACACCTTACACTTACACCTTACACTTACACCTTACACTTACACTTACACTTACACCTTACACTTACACTTACACCTTACACCTTACACTTACACCTTACACTTACACCTTACACTTACACCTTACACTTACACCTTACACTTACACCTTACACCTTACACTTACACCTTACACTTACACCTTACACTTACACCTTACACTTACACCTTACACTTACACTTACACCTTACACCTTACACTTACACCTTACACTTACACCTTACACTTACACCTTACACCTTACACTTACACCTTACACTTACACCTTACACTTACACCTTACACTTACACTTACACTTACACCTTACACTTACACCTTACACTTACACCTTACACTTACACTTACACCTTACACTTACACCTTACACCTTACACTTACACCTTACACCTTACACTTACACCTTACACTTACACTTACACCTTACACTTACACTTACACCTTACACTTACACTTACACTTACACCTTACACTTACACCTTACACTTACACCTTACACTTACACTTACACCTTACACTTACACCTTACACTTACACCTTACACTTACACCTTACACTTACACTTACACCTTACACCTTACACTTACACCTTACACCTTACACTTACACCTTACACTTACACCTTACACTTACACCTTACACTTACACCTTACACTTACACCTTACACTTACACCTTACACTTACACTTACACCTTACACCTTACACTTACACTTACACTTACACCTTACACCTTACACTTACACCTTACACTTACACCTTACACTTACACCTTACACTTATATACTTATACTTATATACTTATACTTATATACTTATACTTATATACTTATACTTATATACTTATACTTATACTTATACTTTACATCCTCCAATTCAACTCTATTGCCATTCATATGTTAAAGCTGTGTGTTTTTTCTGTGCCCATGTGAATGGGAGTGGATTTATAATTATCAGCTGCTGCACCTGCAGGGCTCTAATGAGGAAAGTGTCAGGATTTGCATCCTCCCTTTGGGAACATCCACCAAAATTGTATTTTTGTTTCAGGGGATGCTAGAGCTCATCCCCTGAAACAATTCCCTTTGGGAATACCCACCAAAAATTTAAAAAAAATTGTTTACTTTTTGCTATAATAAATATCCAATATAATTATTTTTTTTTACTAGTAATGGCGATCTGCGATTTTTGTCACAACTGCGATATTATGGTGGACACATCGGACACATCGGACACTTTTGACACATTTTTGGGACCATTTACATTTATACAGTGAACAGTGCTATAAAAATGCACTGATTACTGTATACATGTGACTGGCCGGGAAGGGGTTAACACTAGGGGTGAGGAAGGGGTTAAATGTGTACCCTATGGTGTGTTCTAACTGTGGGGGGAGAATACTGACTGGGGGAGGTGACCGATGGTTGTCCCTATGTACAAGGGACATAGCATTGGTCTCCTCTCCCTGACAGGACGTGGAGCTCTGTGTTTACACACACACAGCTCCACATCCCTGGCTGTGTGACTGAGGATCCCAGGTGCTTGGCGGACATTCGGCCGCTAGGCACGCGCATCGGCACCTGTGTGACGCGGCGGGCGCGCTCGCCCCCCAGTGGCGAGCGGCCGAAGGATGTAAAAACGCGGCCTCACTGCAGATTAGAGCCACCTTGCGGCCTTATATAGTCGGCCGTCAGGTGGCTAGTAGTTAATAGCCATTGGCTCCTGCTGCTGTCACTCAAATCCAGTGTCACGAGAGCCGAGGGGTGGGGCCAAGTCCTGTTGTCTGTGTCAATGGATGCAGCAGCAGGACTCGGGAGTACAAGTGCCCCCCATGGAATGCGGCTCTCCTTGGGGGCACTCGATAAAGAGGAGAGGCCAGGAGCACCACCGGGGGACCCCAGAAAAGGAGGATCGGGGCCACTCTGTGCAAAACCCTTGCAAAAAGCAGGTAAGTATAACATGTTTGTAAAGGTATTTTTTCTTTTTTTTAAATAACAATCACTTTATTCCGGCATTTCCACGATTCAGTGTATAACTGTTCTCTGAAAAAAAGAAAATCCTATAGAGTACAACAATATTGACATTTTTTTCCCCCGGAGAATAGAGTATTTTCTGACACTTTTCTACACACGGGGCTCAGTGTGAATTCACACGTGTTCTATTTATAGAAAACGATATCTCTATGTGTAGTGCTAATCTTGTATACAGGAACAATCAGCTGGTGTGATAATAAGATAACAATACAAATGTGAAAGAACAATACCTGCAACACTAACACAGTGCTAATCACCTGCAGGGAACACAATTCATGGAGTGCCAAACAAAAAGAAACAGTTCATAAATAAAGTGCCAAAAACAAAATAAAGTATAACTAGAGGCAAAACCTTTTTTTAGACATTTTGGATAGAGCGAATAGGGGTTGGAACCCCTGTCAGGTTTTTATCCTTGTCAAAGAGATTCACCCTCTTTATTTGTCCTGGTGACCATTATCACCGGGAGTGATACAGGGGGGAATATCCCAAAGGGGAAGCATTCATTGGACGAATGTCACACACATTCGCCCCAAGCTGAACACATTTTTTTAATACAGGGTGTCCGAAAAGTCTCCATACGTAGGAAAAATATTATGGCCCAGATTCACATACAATTAGATTATCGTAGCGTATCAGAAATACACTACGCCGCCGTTTTTTACCTGGCTCTACGTGGAATTCAGGTAGATTTTGTCCAGTAAACGACGGCGGCTTAGTGTATTTCTCCCGTCGCAATCCATCTGCGCGAGTAGGGGGCGTGAAGCATTTAAAATAGGCGCGTTCCCGCGGCGATCGAACTGCGCATGCTCCGTTCCCAAATTTCCCGCCGTGCATTGCGCGTAAACACGTCGTAGTAGCGTCGTTTACGTACATTACTATTCCCGAACGAGTTACGTTAAAAAAAAATTAAAATCGACGCGGGAACGACGGCCATACTTTACATGGGTTACGCACTGTTAGACCAGCAAAAAGCTCCTCTAACATTACGTAAAAAAAAACAGACGTAAGCGATTGCGAAGACCGCTCGTATCTTCGTGGATCGCCGTAAAAACACATTTGCATATCCCGACGCATCAAAACGACGCGAACTCCTCCCAGCGGCCGCAAAAATATCGCAGCGTAGATCCGAAGGCTTACGAAGACGTAAGCCTCTCGGATCGAAAGCCCGAAGCTGCCGTATCATGGTTTGAGGATTCAAACTAGTGATACGGTGCGTGAAATTTGAAATTACTTCTGTCTAACACCAGTTAGACAGGCGTAATCGCTCTGTGAATCTGGGCCTATATTTTTAGTATTTTTAATCATTATTATTTTGTAAAATGTTATAATTAATATTTTGTAAATAAAGGGACAGTTAGCTTCCCCGATGTTTGGCAACTTTTGGAACACCCTGTAGGTGAATTCCTATGATCGTCAGCTCCATCTAGTGGCCAAAATGTGATGTAGTTTCTCATCAAGGTATTTTAGAAAACAATACCGCATTTTGGCCATTAGGTGGAGCTAAAAATCATAGGAATTTATCTACAGGGTGTTGCAAAGGTCATTATACATAGGGAAAATGGGAAATGATTACAGGTACTTATATAGCGCTGTCAATTTACGCAGCACTTTACATATTATACATCCACATCAGTCCCTGCCCTCAAGGAGCTTACGATCTAAAGTCCTTAACTCACATTTATACATTCACATACTAGGGCCAATTAACTTACCAGCAAGTTAGTAATAATTAAAATTATAATATAAAATTATTCCAGCCTGAACAAATATGTGTGACATTTGTCCAACGAATGTCTTATAAATAGACCCAAATTTTGGGTTGTCCCTAGAAAAGAAATAAAGGGCAAATCGTCACACCCCAGGACTCCCTCACTTCGGAGGCATTTCCTCTCACTTCCAGTTTCGGCTGTGAAGGCAAAACTTCCCTAGTAGGAGACAGAAGGCAAAAAAAAATATTATGCTCCATGCTTACAGGTCCCATAAAGGGGTACAGCTTCTCCTCCAGTAACAAGCGGTTGAGGAATCTCCGCTGCTAAATTGTCGGGTCAACCAGTAGGGGGCAGCGACTGCAGCAGCTTGGATAAAAGCACAGGGTGACCACTGTCCTCTAGCACTGGAATCTGGCTGTAACCTTATTAACCACCTGCTGTCCACCCCATAGCAGATTTACTGCTACAGGGTGGCTCTCTTGTGCAGGATTACATATACTATGGGCCAGATTCAGGTAGAGTTACTCTGGAGTATCTGTGATACTCCAGCCTAACTGTCACTTTAAGCCGGCGTTTCTGTTTTCTGTAACCAGAAAAGAAGAAACGCCGGGTTGGAGTTCCGATGCGATCGGCGTAATTGAATTTCGCCATCGCAACTTTATTTTAAATATGGCGCCGGGGGCGTTTCCGCTGATTAACGCCGAAAAAATATGTTAATCAGCGGGAATCGGCAATTCACGATCGTATTCGGGCGCGACGCAGTGACTTTCCGACGTTTCCGTAAGCGATACGCGGCGTAAAGATAAAGCAGCCCCCTAGTGGAGTATCCTATGTGAAGTATATGTAAAAGAAGGGGGTGTTGTCTGCGCTGAAAGTGAACAGGGGGGGAGGAGGGGGGGGGTGTGGGTGATAGGGGTGAATGGATGGGACGGGTGGCTGGATGGGTGGATGCAGGTGGGTTTAGGACAACATGATAACCAACATAATCGAAACAATGATGTGAATGAATAAACACATAAGGGTGATAACCAATAAATACAAAAATTATTACAATAATTATTACAATAAGGAAAAACCCAACACACTAGCCAGTGTAATGTGAAACCAGTGAAAAACAATCCTAAATCCAAACTATAAGACCAGAGAAAATTCCATGAGGAAATGCCTCTGGATGGAAAAAATATGAAATAAATAAAGTCTCTAGTGAAAAAACCCAAGAGTCCAGATAAGTCCAAATTGAAATGGTGGTGCCAGGAAAGGGTGACAGCAGAAAGCACCTCAGGTGGTCCCCAGCTCCTCACCTCATGGCTATAGCTCGGATAGCCTGCAACAGCACCTCCCGGTGGAGGACAGTGATCCCTCGGCAGGGCAAGCAGCAGAGGCACTCCTCAGCGGTAAAGGTAAAGCAAAAAAGAAGAAAGCGAGTGAGTGACAATAAAAGACGTCTGGTAGGCAACTAGTGTCACTCGTACATCCACTCACCCCGGGGTGATGGATGATGGGCCTATCTCCCACGAACAGCGAGTTCGTACTTCTAATGGCAGATATCCTCTTCTAAGCTGGCCAGATGGTCACTCACAACAAGGGATCTCTCAGATGGCATACATGATAAAAGAAACAGACCATAGCGCAATCCCGCAAGGTAAAAAACACATTTAATAAAAAAATAAAACTCACATTTAAAACGATCCAAAAGGCACAAAACAAACAGACGTCAGGAACACACTGCGTCAGGCGTGTGGACTCTGTGGCTCTTAGGATCCTAGGAGCCACAGAGTCCACACGCCTGACGCAGTGTGTTCCTGACGTCTGTTTGTTTTGTGCCTTTTGGATCGTTTTAAATGTGAGTTTTATTTTTTTATTAAATGTGTTTTTTACCTTGCGGGATTGCGCTATGGTCTGTTTCTTTTATCATGTATGCCATCTGAGAGATCCCTTGTTGTGAGTGACCATCTGGCCAGCTTAGAAGAGGATATCTGCCATTAGAAGTACGAACTCGCTGTTCGTGGGAGATAGGCCCATCATCCATCACCCCGGGGTGAGTGGATGTACGAGTGACACTAGTTGCCTACCAGACGTCTTTTATTGTCACTCACTCGCTTTCTTCTTTTTTGCTTTACCTTTACCGCTGAGGAGTGCCTCTGCTGCTTGCCCTGCCGAGGGATCACTGTCCTCCACCGGGAGGTGCTGTTGCAGGCTATCCGAGCTATAGCCATGAGGTGAGGAGCTGGGGACCACCTGAGGTGCTTTCTGCTGTCACCCTTTCCTGGCACCACCATTTCAATTTGGACTTATCTGGACTCTTGGGTTTTTTCACTAGAGACTTTATTTATTTCATATTTTTTCCATCCAGAGGCATTTCCTCATGGAATTTTCTCTGGTCTTATAGTTTGGATTTAGGATTGTTTTTCACTGGTTTCACATTACACTGGCTAGTGTGTTGGGTTTTTCCTTATTGTAATAATTATTGTAATAATTTTTGTATTTATTGGTTATCACCCTTATGTGTTTATTCATTCACATCATTGTTTCGATTATGTTGGTTATCATGTTGTCCTAAACCCACCTGCATCCACCCATCCAGCCACCCGTCCCATCCATTCACCCCTATCACCCACACCCCCCCCCTCCTCCCCCCCTGTTCACTTTCAGCGCAGACAACACCCCCTTCTTTTACATATACATTTTTCTCTCTGCCCAGGACAGAGTGTCAGGAGTCTGCTGCAGAATCCCCAGTCCACCTTCCAGCCCAATTCCACTCCCACCCATCCCCCTTGGTAGCGCAGGAGTCTTTCCATATATCTATGTGAAGTATAGCCGTCGTCATCGCGACGGAAAAAAAAAATTTGCGTCGCTTGCGTAAAACGTCCATGAATGGGGATTTGACGTCATTGGCGTTCACTGACAGAATTTGGAGCATGCGCACTGGGATGCATTGATAGTCGACGCATGCGCAGTACGTTCGCCGCGGGATCGCGCTTATTTTAAATAATACACGCCCCGTACCCGCCCAATTTGAATTCCGCCGGCTCATTTGCGATGCGCTGCCGCAACTTTAGGAGCAAGTGCTTCATGAATAACAGCACCTGCTCCTAAAATTTCGCCAGAGTAACGTAAATGAGAAACGTTACTGCAGAGCAAAGATGCTCCCATCTACCTGAATCTGGCCCTATATATATATGTGTGTGAATTTGCACTTTGACCTGCAGGGGGCACCCACGTTCCACCAGTGAGCGGCCTCTACTGTGATTAATCACAGCAGAAACCAATCTGTGGGAGCTGGGCAGTGGGCACTTGACGATCGTCAGTACAACACACAGAACTGAGGTTTGCCTATGTAAACAAGGCAGATCTTAGTTCTGACAGGGAGAAAGGGATGGATTTTGTGTTCCTGCAAAGCAGAGGATAAAATCCACCTCTTCTAGTAAAAGCACGTCACACAGTACACAAAAACACTGGCAGCGCACACAGTTAACCTATTGATTGCCCTAGATGTTTAACCCCCTTTCCCAGCCAGTGTCATTAGTACAGTGACAGTGCATATTTTTAGCGCTGATCACTGTATTAAAGGGGTTGTAAAGGTAAGTTTTTTTACCTTAATGCATCCTATGAATTAAGGTAAAAAAAACATCTGACAGCACCGCAATCCCCCGCCGCCCCCGAGCCCTCGTTTTATTTACCTGACCGTTCGAAATTCCCGGGCGCGTCCATGTCACCCTGCGCTGCTGTCAATGTCAATCACAGCGGATGACGAGGCGCGCCGGGGGGCGGGACGCGTGATACAGTCGGCGGCTATGGCGCGCTCGCAAAAGCTTTCCACCATGCGAGCTCGCATTAAGGTAGAAAGCTTTTACGAGGAGGAGCCAAGACAGCCGCCGTGGGACCCCAGAAAACAGCGTTCGGGGACACTCTGTGCAAAGCAAGCTGCACAGTGGAGGTAAGTATAACATGTTTGTTATTTAAAAAAAGAAAAAAAAATCCCGACTTTAGTGTTCCTTTAATGTCACTGGTTACTGCAAAGTGCCAAAAGTATCAGTTAGTATCCGACAGGCCGCTACAATATCGTAGTCCCGCTATAAGTCGCTGATCGCCGCCATTACTAGTATAACAAAAATCCATAAATATATACTATAGTTTATAGGCGCTGTAGCGTGCGCGTAAACCAATCAATATACGCCTATTGGTATTTTGTTTCCAAAAACATGTAGCAGAATACATATTGGCCTAAATTTATGAAAAACATTGGATATGTTTCTTAGGAAAAAGTAAAAAATATATTTGTTTTATGCTATTGGTCTATAGTGCAGAAAATAAAAACTGCAGTGCTGAGCAAATACTGCTAAAATCTCTATTTGTGGTGAAAAAAAAATCATAAATTTCATATTTAATTTCAATTATCAGTTAAAGTAGTGCAGTGTTGAATAACAAAAAATGGCCAGGTCATGAAGGGGGGTAAAACCTTCTGATTGAGGATAAATCACATCTACATTTTCACAGCAATCCATTCAGCCATTGGATGATTCTCAAGGCTAACAGGTCCTGCTGTCTGTCCCCATAAAGGGGCACATCTGGTCCTCCTCCGGAAATGAGTCAAACTGTTAAGCAACCTCAGCTGCTAAAGTGTCAGATCAACCAGCAGGGGGCAGTGACTCCAGCAGGGTGACCACTGTCCTCTAGCACTAAAATCTGGTTGTCACCTTATTAAAGAAGGCCTCAGAGAGACCAGAAATTGGCAGGATCAAAAGGTTTTTTATTAACCACTTCAATACCAGGCACTTGCGCACCTTCCTGCCAGAGGCGGCTCTCTAATTAGGCAAATTAGTCGCCTAAGGGCCCACGCTTCCAGGGGCCCTGCGGCCGCCTAATCTACCTAACCTGTGTGTAGAAGTGGAGGGATGTCCCCTGGTCTGTGTCTCCCCACGGCCATTCGTAAGGGGTGCTTGTAGTGCCTGCAACTAGCTTTCCCTGGCCAGGGGCAGACTGACCGCCTGAGCACTGCCCGAGGTCCAAGGATCAGTGGATGGCTCTAGGTACTGCCCCCTCCGGCTCCTCCTCTTCTGCCACGCTCCACGGATCTCTGCCATGTGCAGAGCACAGATAATGGCCGCGGCTGCAGCGGTCAAAGAAACTCCCTGAGGGACCCTGATCTCCTCTCCAGGATGGACTTCACCTTCCAGAGCTGGCGCTGCGCTGCCGCCTGGCACAGTCATCAAGGAGCCAGTCTGCCTGAGCAAAAGTTCCCCCGAAAATCACCGCTGCCAGACGCCTGTGACCCCACACATACACAGAGCACTGACGATATTAATGCCATCTGGCATATGATGTCACCATCACCTCCATCCTCATCCCCCTGTGCCTGGCATGCCACCACCTGTCACCAACCTCTTCATCCCCCTGTGCCTGGCATCCCACCACCTGTCATCATCATCTCCCTGTGCCTGGCATCCCACCGTCTGTCACCATCATCTCCATCCTCATCCCCCTGTGCCTGGCATGCCACCACCTGTCACCAACCTCTTCATCCCCCTGTGACTGGAATCCCACCACCAGTCATCCTCATCCCCCTGTGCCTGGCATCCCACCGCCCCACTTCCTGTCATCAACATTCCTATTAACCCCCTGTACTCCACCTCTAGCATCCAACCACCCTACCCCATCACCATCCTTCTGTTTATCCCCTCTGTACCCCACTGCCAGCTTCCTACAACCCCACCTACTGTCATCACCATCCCCCTCTGCTGACATCCCACCACCCCACTCATTGTCATCAACATCCCCATCATCCCTCTCTACCCCACCTCTGACATCCTTCCACCATGCCTCCTGTCATTATCATCCTCACCCCTCCTGTACCCCACCTCTGGCATCTTATCACCTTACCCCCAATTATTAAAGGGGAGATATGATCTCTGTCTCTCACACCAATGCTTGCCAACATCACCACAAACTGCATTTTGTCATACAACCAACTGTATCCTAACAGTGAGTGATAAGTAGTAACCTCTAGCAACCAATCAATGAGCGGTAATAATGTGCAGTAACCTCTAGCAACCAATCATTGAGTAGTAATATTGCACAGTTCTAGACACTGTAAATTCAAAGTTTGTAGGATTTAAGACTCTTAATATATGTAATTTATACAATTTCTATCGCTTGATTTTTTTTCGCATTTTGGGCGTGAATGGGGCCTCATATCTAAGATTTGCCTAAGTCCTCACAAAGCCTAGAGCCGCCTGGACTGGAGTTGAAAAAACACCGGACTGGATTTAAAAAAAACTGGACTGGAGTTTTTTTTTCAACCCAGTCCAATTTTTTTAAATCCAGTCCAGTTTTTTTCAAATCCAGTCCGTTTTTTTTCCCTCAACTCCAGTCCAGTTTTTTTAAATCCAGTCCGGATTTTTCCCCAACTCCAGTCCATTTTTTTAAATCCAGTCCACGTTTTTTTTTTTTTTTTTTAAAACTCCAGTGCAGTTTTTTTAAAAATCCAGTCCGGACTGGACATTTAAAAAAAAACTGGACTGGAGTTGGAAAAAAACCCGGACTGGATTTTTTTAAAAACTGGACTGGAGTTGGAAAAAAAAAACCCGGACTGGATTTAAAAAAAATGGAGTTGGGAAAAAAAAGACTGGATTTAAAAAAAAAATGGACTGGAGTTTTTTTCAACTCTAGTCCAGTTTTTTTTAAATCCAGTCTGTTTTTTTTCAACTCCAGTCCAGTTTTTTTAAGACTCCAGTCCAGTTTTTTTAAATCCAGTCCGGGTTTTTTTCCAACTCCAGTTCAGTTTTTTTTAAAAATCCACTCCGTGTTTTTTCCCAACTCCAGTCCAGTTTTTTTTTAAATCCAGTCCGGGTTTTTTTTTCAAACTCCAGTCCAGTTTTTTTTTAAATCCAGTCCGGGTTTTTTTTTCAAACTCCAGTCCAGTTTTTTTTTAAATCCAGTCCGGGTTTTTTTTTTTCAAACTCCAGTCCAGTTTTTTTTTTAAATCCAGTCCGGTTTTTTTTTTTCAAACTCCAGTCCAGTTTTTTTTTTTAAATCCAGTCCGGGTTTTTTTTTCAAACTCCAGTCCAGTTTTTTTTTTAAATCCAGTCCGGGTTTTTTTATAAAAAAAAAAACCCGGACTGGATTTTCTAAAAAAAACTGGACTGGAGTCTGAAAAAAACCCCAACTCCAGTCCAGTTTTTTTTAAGATTCCAATCCGGGTTTTTTTTCAACTCCAGTTTTTTTAAAAAACAGTCCGGGTTTTTTTTTCCCAACTCCAGTCCATTTTTTTTAAATCCAGTCCGGGTTTTTTTTTCAACTCCAGTCCAGTTTTTTTTTTAAATCCAGTCCGTCTTTTTTTTTAAAAAAACGGACTGGATTTTTTTTAAAAACTGGACTGGAGTTAAAAAAAAAACCCGGACTGGATTTAAAAAAAAACTGGACTGGAGTTGAAAAAAACCCGGACTGGAATCTTAAAAAAAACTGGACTGGAGTTGGAAAAAAAATCTAGACTGGATTTTTTTTTAAACTGGACTGGAGTTGAAAAAAACCAGACTGGATTTAAAAAAAAAACTGGACTGGAGACTCCAGTCCATTTAAAAAAAAAACTCATCCCCCTGTGACTGGAATCCCACCACCAGTCATCCTCATCCCCCTGTGCCTGGCATCCCACCGCCCCACTTCCTGTCATCAACATTCCTATTAACCCCCTGTACTCCACCTCTAGCATCCAACCACCCTACCCCATCACCATCCTTCTGTTTATCCCCTCTGTACCCCACTGCCAGCTTCCTACAACCCCACCTACTGTCATCACCATCCCCCTCTGCTGACATCCCACCACCCCACTCATTGTCATCAACATCCCCATCATCCCTCTCTACCCCACCTCTGACATCCTTCCACCATGCCTCCTGTCATTATCATCCTCACCCCTCCTGTACCCCACCTCTGGCATCTTATCACCTTACCCCCAATTATTAAAGGGGAGATATGATCTCTGTCTCTCACACCAATGCTTGCCAACATCACCACAAACTGCATTTTGTCATACAACCAACTGTATCCTAACAGTGAGTGATAAGTAGTAACCTCTAGCAACCAATCAATGAGCGGTAATAATGTGCAGTAACCTCTAGCAACCAATCATTGAGTAGTAATATTGCACAGTTCTAGACACTGTAAATTCAAAGTTTGTAGGATTTAAGACTCTTAATATATGTAATTTATACAATTTCTATCGCTTGATTTTTTTTCGCATTTTGGGCGTGAATGGGGCCTCATATCTAAGATTTGCCTAAGGCCTCACAAAGCCTAGAGCCGCCTGGACTGGAGTTGAAAAAACACCGGACTGGATTTAAAAAAAACTGGACTGGAGTTTTTTTTTCAACCCAGTCCAATTTTTTTTAAATCCAGTCCAGTTTTTTTCAAATCCAGTCCGTTTTTTTCCCTCAACTCCAGTCCAGTTTTTTTAAAACCAGTCCGGATTTTTCCCCAACTCCAGTCCATTTTTTTAAATCCAGTCCACGTTTTTTTTTTTTTTTTTTTAAAACTCCAGTGCAGTTTTTTTAAAAATCCAGTCCGGACTGGACATTTAAAAAAAAACTGGACTGGAGTTGGAAAAAAACCCGGACTGGATTTTTTTAAAAACTGGACTGGAGTTGGAAAAAAAAAACCCGGACTGGATTTAAAAAAAATGGAGTTGGGAAAAAAAAGACTGGATTTAAAAAAAAAATGGACTGGAGTTTTTTTCAACTCTAGTCCAGTTTTTTTTAAATCCAGTCTGTTTTTTTTCAACTCCAGTCCAGTTTTTTTAAGACTCCAGTCCAGTTTTTTTAAATCCAGTCCGGGTTTTTTCCAACTCCAGTTCAGTTTTTTTTAAAAATCCACTCCGTGTTTTTTCCCAACTCCAGTCCAGTTTTTTTTTAAATCCAGTCCGGGTTTTTTTTTCAAACTCCAGTCCAGTTTTTTTTTAAATCCAGTCCGGGTTTTTTTTTTCAAACTCCAGTCCAGTTTTTTTTTAAATCCAGTCCGGGTTTTTTTTTTTCAAACTCCAGTCCAGTTTTTTTTTTAAATCCAGTCCGGTTTTTTTTTTTTCAAACTCCAGTCCAGTTTTTTTTTTTAAATCCAGTCCGGGTTTTTTTTTCAAACTCCAGTCCAGTTTTTTTTTAAAATCCAGTCCGGGTTTTTTTATAAAAAAAAAAACCCGGACTGGATTTTCTAAAAAAAACTGGACTGGAGTCTGAAAAAAACCCCAACTCCAGTCCAGTTTTTTTTAAGATTCCAATCCGGGTTTTTTTTCAACTCCAGTTTTTTAAAAAAACAGTCCGGGTTTTTTTTTCCCAACTCCAGTCCATTTTTTTTAAATCCAGTCCGGGTTTTTTTTTCAACTCCAGTCCAGTTTTTTTTTTAAATCCAGTCCGTCTTTTTTTAAAAAAAAACGGACTGGATTTTTTTTAAAAACTGGACTGGAGTTAAAAAAAAAACCCGGACTGGATTTAAAAAAAAACTGGACTGGAGTTGAAAAAAACCCGGACTGGAATCTTAAAAAAAACTGGACTGGAGTTGGAAAAAAAATCTAGACTGGATTTTTTTTTAAACTGGACTGGAGTTGAAAAAAACCAGACTGGATTTAAAAAAAAAACTGGACTGGAGACTCCAGTCCATTTAAAAAAAAAACTCATCCCCCTGTGACTGGAATCCCACCACCAGTCATCCTCATCCCCCTGTGCCTGGCATCCCACCGCCCCACTTCCTGTCATCAACATTCCAATTAACCCCCTGTACTCCACCTCTAGCATCCAACCACCCTACCCCATCACCATCCTTCTGTTTATCCCCTCTGTACCCCACTGCCAGCTTCCTACAACCCCACCTACTGTCATCATCATCCCCCTCTGCTGACATCCCACCACCCCACTCATTGTCATCAACATCCCCATCATCCCTCTCTACCCCACCTCTGACATCCTTCCACCATCCCTCCTGTCATTATCATCCTCACCCCTCCTGTACCCCACCTCTGGCATCTTATCACCTTACCCCCAATTATTAAAGGGGAGATATGATCTCTGTCTCTCACACCAATGCTGCCAACATCACTGCGATTTTTATTTTTTGCGCAACAATTAAAAAAATATTTAATTTTAATTTTTTTCTGTTAATTTGTTTTGTAAATAAGTACGTTTTCTTCTTCAATTACGGGCACTGATATGGCGGCACTGATGGGCACTGATAGGCGGCACAGATGGGCACTGATAGGTGGCGCTGGAATGCAGCACTGATGGGCACTCATAGATGAGTAATTATGGGTGGCACAAATGGCACTGATAGGTGGGCACGGGGCATGGATGGGCACTGAAAGGTGGCAGTGATGGACACTGAGGGGTGGCACTGATGGCATTGCTGGGCATCACTTGTTCATTTATTTACTAATTTTTGCCAGTCAGTGCCCATTTGTGGGCACTAATTGGCATCTATTGTGCTTAATTTTTTTACATGTGGATGGTTGTGGGGGGATGTACCTGGCCATCCACATGTTGCCCCCTTCCCTGGTGGTCCTGGCGGTATCCTGGTGGTCCAGTGTGGGCATCCAAGGGGGGGCTGTGCTGATAAACAATCAGCGCGAACCCCCCTGTCAGGAGAGCCGCCGGTCGGCTCTTCCTTACTCGCGTCTGACAGAAGCGAGTGAGGAAGAGCCAATCCATGGCTCTTCCTGTTTACATCGTGATCAGCCGTGATTGGACATGGCTGATCACGTGGTAAAGAGCTTCAGCCGGAGGCTCTTTACCGAGATCAGAGATGCAGAGTGTCAGACTGACACCCTGCATCACTGATCGCCGCGCTGCGCGCCCCCACGAACGCGGACCAGCAAGTTAACCTGCTGGATGTCAATAGACGTCCAGTTAGGATAACAGAACCACTTGCCGGACATCAATTTACTATTGACCGGACGGGAAATGGTAAACATTTACTCACACCAATATAAATAAAACCTCCTGGAGGGCAAGTGGTGATTGAGGATAAATCACATCTACATTTTCACAGCAAGGCATTCAGCCATTGGATAATGTTTCTGGCTAACAGGTCCTCCTGTCTGTCCCCATAAAGGGGTACATCTGCTCCTCCTCCGGAAATGGGCCAAGCTGTTGAGCAACCTCAGCTGTTAAATCTTCAGATCAACCAGCAGGGGGCAGTGACTCCAGCAGATTGGATAAAGGTGACCACTGCCCTTTAGCATTGAAAACGGGTTGTCACCTTATTAAAGAAGGCCTCAGAGAGAGCAGAAATTGGCAGGATCAAAAGGTTTTTCTTAAACACCTATATAAATAAAAAATCTCACACAATTACATTCACGGGAGCTATTTGCATAACTAGTATTTGGGTTTAAAATTGAAATGCAATCAGCTGTTTTTTTGATCAGGCTGCGGTAATATAAATGTGACATTTTCATATTTTCTTTAAAGGTAAACCTTTTTATTTACTTTCATAATACAGATTAATTTCCACACCCGGCTCTCTGTTTATTCGGGTGTAAAATGAAATGCTGACCCATATCCAGCCATTCGCCTCTTTTTTCCCTGAGCTGCTTAATTGATCAATTAGCTGTTAATTGGAGAAATTGTAAAGCAGTGTCAGGAGCCAGAACGGTGACACGACTGATTGGGCTGCCGCCACCTACAACACGGAAGACGCAAAGCCTGATGGAGAGCAGCTACTACCTTCCCGTACAGCGGCCTGGCCTTCGGAATGTTAAGAGTTTTGGAGATACAATGGGATTCCTACACGTATTAAAATGTGGGAAGCCTTCATATAGGTGCATTGGCTTGGTGAGGCAACTCCAAATACAAACTTGTCTACAGGCACGTTGCTTTGAATCTGCCGCCTAGCGCGCACGTGCCCGTCACGGGCTTTGTGACCGTGCCCGCAGGACCCGCGGACTCAATGTCCGCCGGCGTCCTGCGATGGTGTCGCGGAGAGGCAGAACGGGGGGGATGCCTATGCATACCTCCCAACTTTTCAAAATGCAACCACGGGACATTTATTCAATTTTTTTTCCATGACATTACAGTTGTTGAGCTGGGGGGGTAGGGCAATTTTTTTTTTCATTTGCCATAAAGTTGTTGAGCAGTGGGGGTTACCACAGGACGTCAAATTTTTTTAAGCTACCATGCAAGTTGTTGAGTGGAGGGGGGGGGGGGGGGTACCGCTGATCGGCCGACATTACACTTGGTAGGGGAGGGGGGTGCCGTCCTACCACCTCCTCCCGTGCTGCCTCCACTGGCTCCTCTTCCTGTGCGGGGAAATTACCTCTATCATGGGACTGCGGGAAAAAAGTGTCTATGCAGGAGAGTCCCACAAAATCTGTGCGGGAGGGTTGGGAGGTATGCCTATGTAAACAAGGCATTTCCCTGTTCTGCCTAGTGACAGGACACTGATCTACTATTCCCAGACATCGGGAGCAGTGATCATTGTCATGTTACTGGTAGCAGGGCTGCTGTTAGAAATCACGGGGCCCTATACAGCCTATCTGCAGGGCCCCCCTTAAAAATATATATATGTATATATATATATATATATATATATATATATATATAATATATATATATATAATGTAAAAAAATAAAAAAAAATAAACATTTGCACAATAAATATACTAAAATCATTCTTAGCGGACACACAGATAACAGAGAAGCTGTGTGAATTATCCCTTTTTTAAATAGTTTTTAATTTTTTTTTAACAAAAACATAAATAAAATAAAAAAGTTGAAATGTTTTAAAATTATTTTACAATTATTTTATTTTTTTACAAGGGATTAAAACAATACAGGGTTAAAACAGGACAAGGAAGCTGGCAGTTATGTCTGTGTCTCTCCCTGCAACAGCTAAAAGTCGGCAGGAGGGTTTTCAGCTGCTGCAGAGAGCCGCACAGGGCATCCTGTAATTTCCCCTCCTTCCCTCTGGTGTTTGGGCCCCCCTGTGTGCCTGGGCCCCCTACAGGAGGACTGGTGGTCCCCCCCTATCGGCGGCCCTGACTGGTAGCCCAGCTCCCACACAGTTAAAATCACTCCCTGGGACACACTTAACACAATTAACCCCTTCCTCGCCCCCTACTGGTTGACGCCTTCACTGTCAGTGTAATTTACACAGTAATCAGTGCATTTTTATAGCACTGATCGCTGTATAAATGACAATGGTCCCAAAATAGTGTCAAAAGTGTCCGATGTGTCCGCTGCAATATCGCAGTCACGATAAAAATCGCAGGTCGCTGCCATTACTAGTAAAAAAAATAGGAAGAATAAAAATGCCAAAAAGTATCCCTTATTTTGTAGACACTATGGGCCAGATTCACGTACATCTGCGCATTATTGGACCGGTGTAGCGCACCGCCTTTACGTTAGACTGGTGCAATGTAGCGGCGCAATCACCCTATTCTCGTCGGTTTTATGCAGAAATTTGCGCCTGCGCAACGTTATTTCAGAGGCGCAAGGCGGAGTAATACAATTGGGAAGGCGTGGGCGTGTTACATTGAAATGAGCCATGACCCCATGCAAATGAAGGGACGGCCGGCTCGCGCATGCGCGCTTGAATCAGACCATGGTCAGCACCTCTGCACGCATGCTCACAACTCGGGAACAGCGCAATCAGTGAAATTGGAAGTGGACCCGGGCAAATTAGTGAACTACGCAAACAGCATAAATAGACAGAGACAAACGCACTTCCTTTGCAAAAGTACATCCCTTTGTATCCCTCCCTATACAGCAAGGTGCTTTTGTTCTGTTGTTTATTAGCGTTTGTTTGTTTGTGACGTGTCTTTGAGAGTGATTTTTGTCTTTTATGTGTTTTCTTTGTTGTTATTTTGTTTAAATTATATTTTTGCTGGGCATTTTATTTATTTTTTGGTTCTGTTTGTGAATGATTTGGGAATGTGGGGGTGACATTCCTGCCGGAAAAGGGGTGTCACCCTCATTTGTGGTGGAGAAGTGATCCCCAGGTCTGTGTGAATGGTGTATGAATGTACAGTGACATAATTGGAGCCGTGGGATGGCGTTGCAGCTCACAAGTCCTGCATGGTGGGCTTGTGCCAATCCAATGTGATGAGGATGTGGGGTGTCTGTGCTAGGGACCACAGTGGTGTGCATGCATGCATTCTCATTGTGCCATGATTAATGTGTGTGTTTAACGTGCAAAGATGCCTAATGTGAGCTGTCTCCTGGCTGCTCTTCCCTCAGAAGACGGGGTAGCCTTGGTTAGGGGGGTTCCGTATAGGAGTCATGAGATGGGGTTCCAGTGCATATGCAGAGTCACCCTGAAGGGATAAGACAGGAGGATGTTAGTAGTGCATGTGCCCCTTGTGATTTCAGCATCATGGGGGGGACAGTCATGTCACCCATGTCACTCACCAACCAGCCAGCTGTCCCTATACATGTTCTGTTCGAAATCTGTGGGGATGGGGCTCTGATTGTATATGTAGCTGTCATGGGTGTCATGTGTTGGGCTGGTGATGTCCTCCTGCAGGGTTGTGGTTAATTTCAGGATGGCATGAGGGGTGAATCTGAAGATGCGAGACACCTCAGAATCTCTCATGCCAAAGATGTCTATGCGTGTGTGATATATCAAGTGAAGAGTGAGGGGCTTGTATCAGATTAGATTATTATATCCATCAAGGTTTAAAAGGGCTATTGAAAGATAGTGAGACCGTGTTTGTAATTTGTATGTATGTTATGTATTGATGTATATATGTATGTATATTTTTTGTAAAAATGGTTCTTAAAGCAAAGAATTTTTTTTTCTCCTGTGCCCTCCTCCGTGCCCTCCTCCTTCTTTGCTCATCTAAAGTCAGTAGTATAGCTATGAGCATGGATGCCCCTGGCATGTTGGCATACAGATTGTTGTGCAACACGTGTGACTGCTCAGCTCCTCACTAACAGTGTTGCTTTATCTGACATGTAGACGAACTGTCTAATTTTAGACCACCTTTTATATGGTCTAATTTTAGACAGGCCGTGCAGCTGTTGCGCACAGCGCGTAGCCTGCGCTGCACCAACGTTCTTTTGTGGATCCCCGTAACTCCCTCATTAGCATATTTGAATAGCAAATCAATGGTCTGTCTAGCGCAGTTTTGCGCGGACGGATGCGCCTGTCTATCGAAATTACGCTGGACAAAAAAAAGTAGATTTCTTGCGTATCTCGTTTTGGGGATGCGGAGTATCGAAACCCATGCGCAAATTTAGACTTACGCCGCGCATCTCCTGTTACGCCGGCGTAATCGCTCTGTGAATCTGGCCCATAGCTTTTTTTCAAAATTGTCACTCTTTTCTTGTTTAGAGCGCAAAAAATAAAAACCGCGGAGGTGATCAAATACCACCAAAAGAAAGCTCTATTTGTGGGGAAAAAAGCATGTCAATTCTGTTTGGGTACAACGTCTTATGATCGCGCAATTGTCAGTTAAAGCAACGCAGTGCCGAATCTCAAAAAATGGCCCGGTCATTCAGCAGCCAATTCTTCCGGGGCTGAAGTGGTTAATAATTTGAAGAACACATTTTGGGGGCCACAACACTCCCCCCTTCATCAGGGCTCAGAAGAACTTGAATAGACGCCTCCCTTAAAGAGCCTTCCTCAATGGGTGCCAAGGAATAAATCTAATTGTAAACAAATATAAATGGGCCCCAGACCATAATATGAAAGAGGCCAAGAAGAATTGTAATAGTTAGAATTTTATGGTGAGGCGGTGGGTGTTTATGCCTCAGTTTAGGAGAGGGGCCTATGGTTACAACTGCTATCATGGCAGCTACTGTATCAGGGCCCATTTATATATATATACTACATAGAGGTGCAGGTTTTCATAGCACTAAGCAGGTGTGTTATGTATCAATGTGCATTTCCTTTGTGTGTGGAGCGCTACCCCGAAGGCGCTGCTGGTTATTTTTGGGTGGCACGTTACCTCTATATTCTCGCTGTCCAAGGTGAAAAGAGAGCCTGAAGAATTTCAATGTCCACACAATGCACTTCTTTTTCTTGGGTTTATTTGGGAGAACTTCAGAAGAAAAGAAAGATGAGGGGTGGAAGGGTAGGTAGGTTCAGGTTAGGGTGACCACGTGTCCCGGATTGCCCGGGAAAGTCCCACATTTTGCAGGTCTGTCCCGAGCACCTTCATTCCAGGGCAATACAGTGTCCTGGAATAAAATTTACACAGCCACCCTCCCCCCGGGCCAATCTGATGCCCCCAAAAAAGGCCGCCACATCACCGCTTTACTCACTGATAGTACTTGTCCTGGCTGGGAGTGCCTGGGGGAGCACAATCCCCGCCCCCTGCTTGTGATTGGAGAAATCATATGTAGCGCCCCCTTTAGTTTCAGTGCGGGCACTAGTCTAAATTTAGCAGGAATGGGACAGTTACCTTGCTCCCATTCACACAATTGTTGTTAGGATGGTGACCCCTGTTATTTCAGAAGTGTCCTCTGGGCCGGTCTGCCCTCTAGGGATGTGTCGCCATCCCTGGTCAGCAGTTGACGGCAGAGGGGGGTTCTGACAGAGCAAGTCTTCCCCAGCAGCCATTGGAGGAGTTTTCCCTCGCGGGGCATGCTGGGGAGGGATATATCTGGAACAGGTGTCATGTGCTGAGGGCAGTTCTGCGGGGTCCCGGTTCCAGGTGCGGCATCCACCTTCAGGGTGCGCGCATCCATGGACCCCGCCAGCGGCCAGCGTGGCCCACCTGGCCAAATCCACAGGCTATGCTGGGCCTCAACCGGAGGTCAGAGGGGACCCCAGTACTCTACTGGGTTCCCAGTTCTTTTGAGGAGATCCCAGGCTGGGTGCCGTACGACTAGGGGATCGGCTTGAAGAGGACCTGGAGGCAGGTTGTCCAACAGGGCTTGAACGAACCAATCGGAGATCTGGTGACCGGGATGCTGACAGGTACACTTTGCTGTCGCCCCGTGCTAAAGGAAATTTACACAGTTTGTATGCAATCCAAGTTCCTGGTCAACGCCCTTCGGACAAAAGTCCTGCGCTTTGTGCGATGGAAATCTGATCGTGTGTATGAGGCTTTACAGCGGCATCATGGCGGTTTTGTGCAGTGAGGTCCGAAGGGGTGTTCAGGTTAGTTCACCTTTTCATGAGCAAATGAACTTACCTTTTTAGGCTAGGTTTACAATGCTGCAAATTCAAAATCGTGTGATTTTACCGCGTTTTCGCGGCTGCGTGTTTCCTGCGAATTTGCCACGATCCCCAGCCACGATTTTGCCGCGATTTTGCCGCCATTCGCGGTCGCGATTTCAGGGAATTCCAGTCTATAGAGCTGAATTTGCATTTCGGGCCTCAGGCTGGGTTCACACTGCTGCAAATTCTATCGCGAATTTGAGCCGTTGGCGATTGCTCAGATTCGCAAGTCATTAAATTAACATTGTTTTCCATCAGTGCGGTGCGATTCTAAGCTGTAGGGAAAGAAGGGTCCTGTACGAGTTTGAACCGTGTGCGATGCAAATTCAGCTCTATAGACTGGCATTCCCTGAAATCGCGGACACGAATTGCGCTAAAATTGCAGTAAAATTGCGCGATTTTGAGTTCGCAGCACCTAGTCTAAAGGTTCCCTTTTAAAAAATAACAAACATGTCATACTTACCTCCACTATGCAGCTTGTTTTACACAGTGTGGCACTGATCCCGGTCTGGGGTACCTCTGCCGCTGTCTCAGCTCCTCCTCGCAAGAACTAACCCCCTTCATAGGAGCTCTCTCCCATGGGGGTTAATTCTAGCAGGCGCACTCCCATGATACAGCAAGCGGCTATAGCCGCTGACTGTATCACTCGGCCCCGCCCCCCCGGCGTGCCAGGTCATTGGATGTGATTGACAGCAGTGCAAGAAAATGGCTGTGCTGCTATCAATCCATCCAATCTAGCCAATCAACGCGGCCAGACTGAGTGGCGAAGAGGACGTCGGGGGCGAGCGCAGCAGGTGAACAGGCTCAGGTAAGTAAAATGGGGGGACCGTCATTGCCAGGTTTTTTTCCACCTTAAAGGTGTACAATTTTTTTTCCTAAATAGCTTCCTTTACCTTAGTGCAGTCCTCCTTCCCTTACCTCATCCTTCCATTTTGGTTTTAAATGTCCTTATTTCTTCTGAGAAATCCTCACTTCCTGTTCTTCTGTCTGTAACTCCACACAGTAATGCAAGGCTTTCTCCCTGGTGTGGAGTGTCGTGCTTGCCCCCTCCCTTGGACTACAGGAGAGTCAGGACGCTCTCTATGTTGCAGATAGTGAAAGGAGCTGTGTGTTAGTGGGCGTCCTGACTCACCTGTAGTCCAAGGGAGGGGGCGAGCATGACACTCCACACCAGGGAGAAAGCCTCACATTACTGTGTGGAGTTACAAACAGAAAAACAGTCTCTTGGACTAGGGGAGAGTCAGGACACTCTCTACGTTGCAGATAGCAAAAGGAGCTGTGTGTTAGAGGACGTCCTGACACTCCTGTAGTCCAAGGGAGCGTGACACTTCACACCAGCGAGAAAGCCTCACATTACTGTGTGTAGTTACAGACAGAAGAACAGGAAGTGAGGATTTCTCAGAAGAAATAAGGACATTTAAAAGTAAAATGGAAGGATGAAGTAAGTGAAGGAGGACTGCACTAAGGTAAAGGAAGCTATTTAGGGTATTTTTTTACAACCCCTTGTATGCATAGGATGCATTAAGGTGAAAAAAAAAAACGAACCTTTACAACCCCTTTAAAACACAGCACAAGCCCTACTGCAACTTTGTAAAAGGTTTGGTGCTTTCCACCAAATGTCAGGTTTAGATCCCATTTCAGATCATAGGGGATGAGCTCCCTCCTGTGGCTATTCTGCTGAATTACAACTGTGGCACAATTCAGTCTGTGAAGGTGAGAGATGATTGGAGATTCTGCTCCGCTCTTCATATGGCTGTGAAATGCACTTGGCAGCCAATGAAAGAGCAAATCAATGTTCATCTGCAGGAGTCCAAACACACCTGAGGTTCAAACAAACCCCAAAATGAAAATACCGTCTAGTAAAGAAAAACTGCAGGCAACAAGCGGAACCATCCTGAGAACTTCTATGGCAATCCAGCAGGTGCTGCAGCCGTGTTAAAGCCTGGAAATGAACTCGGCAAACCTCATGGCTGAAGTCCGGGGCAAACAGCTAAATACACAGATTGAAATCCAGAAATGAGAGCTTCTGTACCTGCCAAATGGGTTTTATTTACAGTGTGTCCATCCAGTCCTGGGATTAACACAGCCCTGTCCAGGGGCGGACTGACAACTCATGGGGCCCCCGGGCAATAGATGATTATGGGGCCCCCAAGCTTACAGGTGGCAGTACAAAGGCGGGGTAGCTAAAATCCTGGACATATCAGGGACAGGTGTAAAAAAAACAGATTTTACATACTGTCCCTGGTTTTAATGAGCCTGGCAATCCTGATGGGGCCCCCTAGTGGCATGGGGCCCTCGGGCAGTGCCCGAGTTCCTCAATGGTCAGTCCGCCCCTGGCCCTGTCACACAGCACAGACCTGTCTGGAAGCATGCAGGGATCCTCAAACTACGGCCCTCCAGCTGTTGCGGAACTAACACACAGCTCCTTTCTCTATCTCCAACGTAGAGAGCGTCCTGACTCTACTGTAGTCCAAGGGAGGGGGCGAGCACGACACTACCCACCAGGGAGAAAGCCTTGCATTACTGTGTGGAGTTACAGACACCCTGCATCTCCGATCTCGGTAAAGAGCCGTTGATTGGCTCTTCCTCACTCGCGCCCATCAGTGGCTCTCCTGACAGGGGGGGGGGGGTTTCGCGCTGATTGTTTATCAGCGCAGCCCCCCCTCAGATGCCCACACTGGACCACCAGGGAGTGCTCCCCAGTGCTAAATAGAGCAAAAATAGCCAGAAAAAAAAATTAAACACAATCGATGCCAATCATTGCCCACAAATGGGCACTGACTGGCAACATGGGCACTGACTGAAATGATGCCCAGCAATGCCATCAGTGCCACCCCTTAGTGTCCATCAGTGCCACCTCTTAGTGCCCATCTATGCCCAGTGCCCACCTATCAGTGCCCATCTGTGCCACCCATAAGTACCCATCAGTGCCACCCATAAGTGCCGCCTATGAGTGCCCATCAGGGCTGCCTATGAGTGCCCATCAGTGCAGCATACCAGTG
This sequence comes from Rana kukunoris, assembly GCA_029574335.1. Lineage (NCBI taxonomy): Eukaryota > Metazoa > Chordata > Amphibia > Anura > Ranidae > Rana > Rana kukunoris. The sequence continues at coordinate 63,959 of JAJQKJ010002420.1, forward strand.
CCGCCTATCGGTGCCCATCAGTGCCGCCATATCAGTGCCCATAATTGAAGAAGCAAAAATTAACAGAAAAAAAAAAAAACTTAATTTTTTTCAAAAATGTCGGTGTTTTTTTAGTTGTTGCGCAAAAATTAAAAATTGCAGAGGTGATCAAATACCACCAAGAGAAAGCTCTATTTGTGGGAAAAAAATGATAAAAATGTCATTTGGGTACAGTGTAGCACAACCGCGCAATTGTCATTCAAAGTGCGACAGCGCTGAAAGCCAGGGGCGGACTGACATCTCATGGGGCCCCCGGGCTTACAGATGGCCACCATGCCAGGAGGCAGGGCAGCTAAAATCTCAGGATTTTCACATCAAAAGCATGTCAGTTTCAGACATATCAGGGACAGATGTAAATATATATTGAGTCTGGCAACCCTGATGGGGCCCCCTAGTGGCATGGGCCCCCCGGGCAGTGCCCAAGAGCCCCAATGGTCAGTCCGCCCCTGCTGAAAGCTGAAAATTGGCTTGGGCGGGAAGGTGCGTAAGTGCCCCGGTATGGAAGCGGTCAAGGTGTATCCTGAAAACGGTTCGGTGCACCCCACCCCCAAATCACCCCTCCCCCTTGCTATATCTGAGGGGGCTTCTTTCTGCAGCATCTGTCATTTTACATGGCTCCGCCCCCTACACTCACATTATCCATTCACAGGTATCTGTGAATGGAGAGACTACAAGTCCCACCGTCCCCGTCCCCCCCCAGCATAGGAATTGTAGTTTTCAAGGCAGCACAAGTGTGGTGACCTCGCCGACCTCGTAGTCTGTTACTATCTATTCCCTCCAGCCTTGTAGGTGAAGGTAAGTACCTGGGGATGATCCTGCTGCTGGAGGAATGGTCTGCAGGAGGCTGAGCATTGCACCCGCCATCCATCAATGCTTTGCACGCTTCAGTATATACACTATATACATAGTGTGGGTGCATTTATTTATTTTTGAACAAAAGATGGACTGTGCCTTTAAATAACATCCCTCTAAATGGGCTTCCTAATTAGAAAATCCAAGCATAGATCAGTCTAAAAATCAATACATGCCTGTTACTAATACAGAAGTCTTTTAAAAAAAAAATAAACGGTGGCCTTGTATATTGCATAAAAAAGTTTTATTCTTTATAAAAGATGATGGAAAACTAAACTAAATGAGCCTCAGTCTCTCTGTGTGCTCAGTGCTGACACTGGTGGCCATAATGCGGAACTACATCTCTGAGCCATTCTGTGTTCATGCTCAGTGCTGACACTGGTGGCCATAATGCGGAACTACACCTCCGAGCCATTCTGTGTTCATGCTCAGTGCTGCCACCGGTGGTCATAATACAGAACTACACCACCGAGCATTTCTATCCATGCTCAGTGCTGCCACCAGTGGCCATAATACAGAACTACACCTCTGAGCCATTCTCTGTTCATGCTCAGTGCTGCCACTGGTGGTCATATAGAATAACTACACTGCCGAGCCTGTCAGCTGACTTACATCACCGAGTGCCGCTCAATACGGAAACCGAGCCGACACCAGCCTGGATTCCTCTCCTCCAATGGGGAACCGAGACCGGCCGAAATCCCTCCCAACCCATGTCTTGCATTGCCCAACCCCGCCCCTCCATCCTGAAATCTCCTCCCCTCAGCTGTGTGATGTCACCACGTTGCCTCCGTGGCTCCGGTTGCTATGGTATCCGGAGAGGAGAATGTTTTCCTGTACAGGCGCCTTCCTGTCTCTGCCAGGTCACTTCCGGTGGGAGAAGAAGGAACAGGTAGGATGCTGGTGGAGGGGATTTGGGGCGCAGTTCTGTGCCGTGTATATTGGGGGGAAGGCTGAGCCGACCTCAGTGTTGTCTATAGACCAGTCTGTGTGACGTTCTGTCATGTCTGTTCTTGTTTGTCCCCCAGTAAGAGACATTTTATAATAGTTTCTATGGTGACCTATTTAAACGAGTGGTCTGTTACACCTGTGTGAAGCCAGTGTTATATTCCCCTCTGTAGTGTCCCCAACTTCCCTCTATCGTTCTCCTCAGCCTATGACACGTCATGGTACCTTCCTCCGACACCCCCCCCCCCCGCTACACGTCATGGTACCTTCCTCCGACACCCCCCGTGACACGTCATGGTACCTTCCTCCAACACCCCCCGTGACACGTCATGGTACCTTCCTCCGACACCCCCCGTGACACGTCATGGTACCTTCCTCCGACACCCCCGTGACACGTCATGGTACCTTCCTCCGACACCCCCCCCCTGCTACACGTCATGGTACCTTCCTCCGACACCCCCCCCCTGCTACACGTCATGGTACCTTCCTCCGACACCCCCCCCCTGCTACACGTCATGGTACCTTCCTCCGACACCCCCCCCCTGCTACACGTCATGGTACCTTCCTCCGACACCCCCCCCCTGCTACACGTCATGGTACCTTCCTCCGACACCCCCCCCCCCTGCTACATGTCATGGTACCTTCCTCTGACATCCCCCCCCTGCTCCACGTCATGGTACCTTCCTCCGACACCCCCCGTGACACGTCATGGTACCTTCCTCCAACACCCCCTGTGACACGTCATGGTACCTTCCTCCGACACCCCCCCGCTACACGTCATGGTACCTTCCTCCGACACCCCCCGTGACACGTCATGGTACCTTCCTCCGACACCCCCCCCCCCCCCCCCCCCGCTACACGTCATGGTACCTTCCTCCAACACCCCCCGTGACACGTCATGGTACCTTCCTCCGACACCCCCCCTGCTACACGTCATGGTACCTTCCTCCGACCCCCCCCCTGCTACACGTCATGGTACCTTCCTCCGACCCCCCCCCTGCTACACGTCATGGTACCTTCCTCCGACCCCCCCCCCCCCCTGCTACACTTCATGGTACCTTCCTCCGACACCCCCCCTGCTACACGTCATGGTACCTTCCTCCGACACGTCATGGTACCTTCCTCCGACACCCCCCCCCCTGCTACACGTCATGGTACCTTCCTCCGACACCCCCCCCCTGCTACACGTCATGGTACCTTCCTCCGACACCCCTCCCCTGCTACATGTCATGGTACCTTCCTCTGACATCCCCCCCCTGCTCCACGTCATGGTACCTTCCTTCGATACCCCCCTCCCCCCCCTACACGTCATGGTACCTTCCTCCAACACCCCCCGTGACACGTCATGGTACCTTCCTCCAACACCCCCCCTGCTACACGTCATGGTACCTTCCTCCGACACCCCCCCTGCTACACGTCATGGTACCTTCCTCCGACACCCCCCCCCCCCCTGCTACCTGTCATGGTATCTTCCTCTGACATCCCCCCCCCCCTGCTACACGTCATGGTACCTTCCTTCGATACCCCCCTCCCCCCCCGCTACACGTCATGGTACCTTCCTCTGACATCCCCCCCCCCCCCTGCTCCACGTCATGGTACCTTCCTTCGATACCCCCTCCCCCCCGCTACACGTCATGGTACCTTCCTCTGACATCCCCCCCTGCTCCACGTCATGGTACCTTCCTTCGATACCCCCCTCCCCCCCGCTACACGTCATGGTACCTTCCTCTGACATCCCCCCCTGCTCCACGTCATGGTACCTTCCTTAGATACCCCCCTCCCCCCCGCTACACGTCATGGTGCCTTTCACTGACAAAAAAAATAGTTATTTGGGTACAGTGTTGCATGACCGCACAATTGTCTTTCAAAGTGCTGAAAGCTCAAAATTGTCCTGGGTGGGAAGGGGCAGAAGTGCCCGGTACTGAAGTAGTTTAACTTTGATAAAAAAAAGAGTCTGAAATCTGATTGGTTTCTATGCACAGCTGCACTAGATCTTGTACTCTCAGTTGTCTTTGCCTCTCTTATTCAGACGGGTGCTGACACCTGTGAAGGGGCGCCTTGTTTATGTGGCTTCAGTCCCCAGGTGTGGTGTGTAGGCCGCCTGTAGTGGGATGCAGTGCTTGCCCGCACTCAGCCACTCGTCCCTCTCTGCTCAGACCGTGTACGTTCCGTGGCTCTCTCCTGAAGGGCTGTCCGATGCGGACGAGGGTCTGTGCAGTGGCGGGCCGATGATTGGAGCCACATGAACAAGACACCTATTGATGGGCTACGAGTCTCGGCTCCTTACTCATGTCAGTCTGTGGTATTAGAAGGGTTAATCCTGTACACAGAGCTCTGACACCGTGTCACCTTGTCCTGTCCGGTGTATACAGGATCCTGGAATCTAGGGGTGTGACATCACCGAGAACGCAGCTCTCACCTCTCCCTGGATTTGTTAGGCAGGAAGTCGTTTAGAGTTTAATCCCTAAAACTGTGTGCAAGACACTCGGAATTTCTACAACCGGGGGGGGGGGGGGGGGGAAGAGTATCAACATTAATTATTACAGTACGTGGAATAAAGAATGTGACCCATCACCTTGTAAAAGAACATATTTCTGTTTAAAAATAGAAATGAAAGGCAAAACATTTGTGTACAGATATAGAAAAACATTAAAACTTTTTTTTTTTTTTTACTTTTTTAACCACTTCAGCCCCGGACCATTTTGCTGGTCAAAGACCAGGCCACTTTTTGCGATTCGGCACTGCGTCGCTTTAACCACTTAAGGACCGGACCAATATGCTGCTAAATGCCCAGAGGCGTTTTTACAATACGGCACTGCGTCGCTTTAACAGACAATTGCGCGGTCGTGCGAAGTGGCTCCCAAACAAAATTTGCGTCCTTTTCTTCCCACTAATAGAGCTTTCTTTTGGTGGTATTTAATTGCCTCTGCGATTTTTATTTTTTGCGCTATAAACAAAAATAGAGCGACAATTTTGAAAAAAAATCTATATTTTTTTACTTTTTGTTATAAGAAAAATCGAATAAACTAAATTTTAGTCAAACATTTAGGACAAAATGTATTCAGCCTCATGTCTTTAGTAAAAAAAAAAAATCGCAATAAAAAAGAAATTAGCTACCTAGCGGCAACAGCGACACTAATACAGCGATCAGAAAAATGATCGCTTAGTGACGCTGGCAATAGGGGGTGAAAGGGTTAACTAGGGCGGTGATCAAGGGGTTAAAACTTTATTAGGGGGGGATACGGGGGCTACCCTGGACCTAACACTAACTAACTGACACTAAATGCAGTGATCAGTAAATATATGATCAGGGGGGTTAATGTGCCTATGTGTACCGGTGTCAGTGTAGTGTTGGTGCGACTCACTGTGACTCTTCTCTTCTCTCAGCGGTTTGAAAATACCACCGAGATGAGCGCTGCATCACTTCCTCTGCCAGTGTTTACATTTTACAGGCAGAGGAAGTGACACGGCCATCTGCCTGTACGTGCCATTCTGTGGATGTACATAGGCGTGCGTTAAGTGGTTAACTGACAATTGCGCTGTCATGCGACGTGGCTCCCAAAAAAAAATTGCCGTCCTTTTTTTCCCACAAATAGAGCTTTCTTTTGGTGGTATTTGATCACCTCCTGAGGTTTTTAGTTTTTGCGCTATAAACAAAAATAGAGCGACAATTTTGAAAAAAGAGGAAGATTTTTTTATTTTTTGCTATAATAAATATCCCCAAAAAAGATATCAATTTTTTTTTTTCCTCAGTTTAGGCCGATACGTATTCTTCTACATATTTTTCGTAAAAAAAAAGTTATAGCGTCTACAAAATAGCGGATAGTTTTATGGCATTTTTATTAAAAAAAATAGTTTTTACTAGTAATGGCGGCGATCTGAGATTTTTATCGCTAATGTGACCTTATGCCGGACACTTTTGACACATTTTTGGGACCATTGGCATTTTTATAGCGATCAGTGCTATAAAAATGCATTGATTACTGTAAAAATGTCACTGGCAGGGAAGGGGTTAACACTAGGGGCGGGGAAGGGGTTAAGTATGTTCCCTGGGTGTGTTCTAACCGAAGGGGGATGGGACTGACTAGGGGAAATGACTGATCGCTGTTCATACATTGTATAAACATGCGATCACTCATTTCTCCCCCTGACAGGACCGGTTCACGCTCTGTAACCCTTATTGGCTGAAATGCAAAATGGCGTAATTACGCGATTTCACGCAGCCGAGCCAACCTGCCGCCGTAAAACTGCGGCTGGTCGGTTAGTGGTTAAATGATCACATTTCCTCTGTTCTCAGCTGCATAAAAGCTGGGGGAGGAGAAACAGCAAAACACTAATCTAATGCTCGCCCCCTCCCTTGGACTACAGGAGAGTCAGGACGCTCTCTACGTTGCAGATAAAGGAGCTGTGTGTTAGTGGGCGTCCTGACTCTCCCGTAGTCCAAGGGAGGGGGCGAGCACGACACTCCACACCAGGGAGAAAGCCTTGCATCACTGTGTGGAGTTACAGACAGAAGAACAGGAAGTGAGGATTTCTCAGAAGAAATAAGGACATTTAAAAGCAAAATGGAAGGATGAGGTAAGTGAAGGAGGACTGCACTAAGGTAAGGGAAGATATTTAGGGGGAAAAAAATTACCTTTACAACACCCTTTAAAGCTGAACAAATGCAGCTTTGTATTCATGTATCCATCAATGAATCAAACTAGTATAAGTATAGTGTAACCCCGGTTAACGAGTAACCGTTTGAAAGACGAACAACTTAAAAAAAAAAAAAATCCTGACTAGCAGGATTCAAGTCAATGGGGGGTGCAGTACCACATTTGGCCAGAGGTGCGGGGGCGCCGGTGAGATTCGGAATGGTTCCAAGCTGTTTGGAAATACTCAGAATCACTCAAACTTTTAAATACTCTGTTCACGAGTGTTTCCAAGCATTTCCAGGGGTTTCCGAGATCAGCAAAGCTGTCCCTGAGTGTTTTCAAGGCTCTCCAGCGCCCCCACCCTGGCCACATGTGGTATTGCATGCAGTAGACATCGTTGTGGAACAAACTACCTTTGTTTCCATTGACTTCTATGGGAAAACTCGCTTTGATATGCGAGTACTTTGGATTACAAGCATTTTCCTGGACAGGATTATGCTGGTAATTCAAGGTTCCACTGTACCTGGATTTGACCTGGTATGGCCCCCCTGCAGTCCTTATATAGAGTGGGAGAGGGACAAAACTGGGTGCCAGCAGTGGCGGTGTGTCTATAGAGGGCGCTGGAGCATTGATACAATATTTTACAGGGCACAGTGACATCAATGGGCACAGTGGTGACAATTGGCACAGTGGCTGCCTTTGCTGGCACGGCACAGTGGTGACAATTGATGGCACAGTGACTGCGTTTGTTGGCATGGCACAGTGGTGCGAATTGATGGCACAGTGGCTGGGTTTGATGGGCACAGTGAGGCTGCAATTTTTTTTTCCGGTTTGGGGCCCCCCAAAAATGTTGAGTACATTGGGCCACTGGGTGCCAGACACTTGGGTTGCATGCATGCTGGTAAGGGCATTCTTATAGGAGAAGTGAGCAGAAAGATGACTTCATCAGTCTGCTGCTGCTCCTTTATTCAGTAAGCATGCTGAATGTACCTGAGAAAGTGTGTCAGTCATGTTCGTGTTGTGCGGCAGAGCTGTGTAAATTTCAGGACTGCATAGACAGAAATGCAAATCCTCTGGCAGGTAAACCGGCTCACATGTTTCTCTCTTCCTCTCACAGGAGGCTCAGTATTGCCAGGACACCTAAACATGGCAGGCAAGAATGGGGAAGTGTTAAATGGAGGAGCAGAAGAGGGACCTGCTGGAATTATTAACAAGTAGGCTTATTTACTAACAATGATGTCATTTAATGATCATTCATGTCATCTCAGTGATAATCAATCAGTCCAAAGTTTGCACCCTGCATATCCAATACACAGTGACTTGAAAAAGTTTTCATACCCCCAAATTTTCCACATTTTATCATGGTACAACCAAAAACGTAAATGGATTTTGTGATTTTAACACAGAGTGGCACATAAATGTAAAGTGGAAGAAAAATGATAAATGGTTTTCCAATATTTTTTTTTTTTTTTTTTTACAAATGAATATGTGAAAAGTGTGGGGGGGCATTTGTATTCAGCCACCTTTACTCTGATACCCCTAACTAGAATCTAGTGGAACCAATTGCCTTCAGAAGTCACCTAATTTAGAAAATAGAGTCCACCTGTGTGTAATTTAATCTCAGTATAAATACAGCTGTTCTGTGATGCCCTCAGAGTTTTGTTAGAGAACCTTAGTGAACAAACGGCATCATAAAGGCCAAGGAACACACCGGACAGGTCGGGGATAAAGTTGTGGAGAAGTATAAAGCAGGGTTAGGTTATAAAAAATAATATCGCCAGCTTTGAACTTCTCACGGAGCTCTGTTCAATCCATCATCCGAAAATGGAAAGAGTATCGCGCAACTGCAAACCTACCAAGACATGGCCGTCAACCTAAACTGACCAGGCCGGGCAAGGAGAGTATTAATCAGAGAAGCAGCCAAGAGGCCCATGGTAACTCTGGAGGAGCTGCAGAGATCCACATCTCAGGTGGGAGAATCTGTCCACAGGACAACTATTAGCCGTGCTCCCCACAAATCTGCCCTTTATGGAAGAGAGGCAACAAGAAAGACATAAGAAGCCCAGTTTGCAGTTTGTAAGAAGCCATATGGGGGACACAGCAAACATGTGGAAGAAGGGGCTCTGGTCACATGAGACTAAAATTGAACTTTTTGGCCTAAAAGCAAAATGCTCTGTGTGGCAGAAAACTAACACTGCACATCTCCCTGAACACTCAATCCCCACTGTGAAACATAGTGGTGGGGACGCTTTTCTTCAGCAGGGACAGGGAAGCTGGTCAGAGTTGATGGGACGATGGATGGAGCCAAATACAGGACAATCTTAGAAGAAAACTTTAGTCTGCAAAAGACTTGAGACTGGGGTACAGATTCACCTTTTAGCAGGACAACGACCCTAAACATACAACCAGAGCTACAATGGAATGGTGTACATCAAAGCATATTCATGTGTTAGAATGACCCAGTCACAGTCCAGACCTAAATCACATTGAGAATCTGTGGCAAGACTTGAAAATTGCTGATCACAGACGCTCTCCATCCAATCTGACAGAACTTGAGATATTTTGCAAAGAAGAATGGGGGGAAAATGTCCCTCTCTAGATGTGCAAAGCTGGTAGAGACACCCCCAAAAAGACTTGCAGCTGTAATTGTAGTGAAAGGAGGTTCTACAAAGTATTGACTCTGGGGGGTGGGGGGGGGGGGGGGTCATACAAATGTACCCCCCACACTTTTCATGTATTTGTTTATCATTTTCCTTCCACTTCACATTTATGTGCCACTTTGTGTTGGTCCATCACATAAAATCCCAATAAAATACATTTTATGCTTTTGGTTGTAACATGACAAAATGTGGAAAATGTCAAGGGGTATGAATACTTTTTCAAGGCACTATATATCTGATGATCCAGAAGATATTCTTGTCCTTCTATTCACTGTTTGCTGTTCCTTTTGGCAGGATATTTCCCAAGATGATCAGCCCGAGCACAGCCAAGGACTGGCTCAACAGACGCCGGGCTCACATCCGCCCGTGGAACAACTTTGTGGACCAGAGACGCTTCTCCCGGCCGCCGAACTTTGGTGATGTGTGTAAGCGGGTGACACGCAATGTGGAACACTTCCAAAGCAATTACATATTTATTTTCCTGGGCCTCATCCTCTACTGCATGTGAGTTTTTTTTATTCATTTTATTTATTTAGCAGTTTATATTTACTAAAATAATTGCATTTCCATGTATTGTGTGCTGTGGGAGACCAGATATAGTGAATGCAGAGTCCTGCTGGGTTTAGTAACATTTTAAGACTGCAGTGCAAGCAAAAAAATAATATTTTTTTCTTATATATTTTTTTTTTTTAAATCTGGATTAAAGTGGTTCTAAACTTCCAAAGGTGTTTTTTTTTTTTTACCTTAAAGTGGATGTAAACCCAAATTGTATCTATCTCTATTTGCTGTCACAATGTACAGTATAAGATTTCCTATCATCTGTGCCCAGTCTTGCCACACAGAGTTAATCCAGCTCTGCGCAATCCTCTTTTACTGTTCAGTGAAGTTTAACGGACTTACAGAGAAAAACCTTAGTCCGTTCCGCCCCCCTTGCTGTGAGTGACAGTGAGGTTATTTACATATCTCATGCACTAGCTTGAGACAGACATTATTATCTAAAGTCATGTGGTGACTTTTCTGGATTTTGACTGGATGTGATCATAGCAGAATCCAGTGTAAGGAATACACAGGGGAAAATGCATGTTGACAAGGGGAGTGTAGGGGTGGGCGGGGAGTCTACTGACATGACTCCACCCACCGAGCTCCAGACAACAGACCCACCCACAGAATCTGCAGCTTTTCAGTTCTTATAAAAGACAGAGGGGAGACATGTGACAGGTAAGGATACATGCAGGAGGCATCTATATCATTATAGATCAGCACTATGGCAGGAGTTTAGAAAAGACGAGAGTGGGTTTACATCCACTTTAAAGAGGAGCTCCAGGCTCCCCCCAGAAAATTAAGTCGGCAGCTACAAATACTGTAGCTGCTGATTTTAATATAAGAACACTTACCAGTCCAGGAATCCTGTGTGTGTGTGTGTGTGTGTATATATATATATAAATTTTTTTTACCTGAGCCGATTCAATCAGCTTCGGGTGCGCCAACATGTCTAGTAAGGGAAACGGGGAGTGAAACCTTGTGGCTTCACAACCTGTTTCCTATAGTGCTTGTGCGAGTGACGCTGCACCTTGTGCATAGTCCTGTAGTCTTCTGGGACCTGTGATGTGTCTCAAAAGATTGTGGGGGAAGGAGGGGTGGGCCGAACCTGCGACAAAGATCGCTGCAGCAATATGAGCCAGAAGTGGGAGCCAGGAACCTGTCAAAACCAGGTACAGGCCCCCCCCCCCAAAAAAAATAATTGCTGAACATGGTAGTAAATAGGGGGGGGGGGGCGTGCAAATAAGTGGAGCTTCCCCTTTTGGGTGGGAATCCACTTTAATGCATTCTCTGCATTAAGGTTAAAAAAAAAACTTCCAATACCTGGCCCCCCCATTTCTAATCACTTACCTGAGTTTTCTCACGGTCCAGTGCTGTCCCTGGCTGCAGTGACACTACTCTCTCTTCCTGGTCTCACAGACTCTGAGAGCAGCAGGAGAGGAGATAGGCTCTTGATGCTGTCAGTCAAATCCTGCGAAGAGGAAGCAGGGGGCATGGCCGAGCCGTGCTGTATGTGTGCGTGTCTATGTCTGCACATAGCCCAGATCGGGAGCGTGTCAGCATGGGTGCCCCCATAGCACATAACTTTCTATGGGGGCACCTGCAGGAAGGAGCGGACAGCTCTGAAGGGTGACTCCAGAAGAGTAGGTAAAGGGGCCCCTGCAATATCATTGTATAGAGCAGGTTAGTATAACCCCCCTTTTTTCTTCTTTCTTTCTTTCTTTCTTTCTTTCTTTCTTTCTTTCTTTCTTTCTTTCTTCCTTCCTTCTTTTTTTAATTTATTTTTTATATAATATATCTATACTTTTTTTTTTTTTTTTTTTTATATATAAAATATATTTTTTTATCAAAATAAAATCTAGAAAATGTAATTTCGCTTTAATTCACAAGATGAAATGTTGAATTTCTAGAGATCAGATATCTGCTTCTCGGCTCCATGGTGTGACCACATTCTATAGACAGAAGTCTCATTCTTTCTGTTGGAATTTTACTGTTATACATTATAGAAGATACCGCAGGAGGAGTCTTTGTCCATTTTAGGGGAAGGAGGGAGGAACTCCAGCAGAAGTGATGCAACCCGAGACCAGCACATCATTAAGGCCCCAAGTACACAACTAACTAACCTTTTTCTCTCATTCGCAGCATCACCAGCCCCATGCTGCTCGTCGCCCTGGCTGTTTTCTTTGGAGCCTGTTACATTGTTTACCTGAAAGGCCTTCAGTCCAAGATGGTTCTGTTTGGTAAGTTCCTCCATAGCAGATCTGTCAGGTTATGTTCAGAATGCCTGCTGCGTGCACATCATTTTATAAGCTGTCAAAATAATTATACCCACGTAACCTCCGGAAGATTTACCCCCCTGTCATGACCAGGCCATTTTTTGCGATGCAGCATTGCTTCACTTTAACGGTCATACAATGCTGTACATGAATGAAATTTATGTCATTTTTTTCCCCCCCACAAATAGAGCTTTCTTTTGGTGGTATTTGATCACCGCTGTTTTTTTTTTATTATTATTATTATTTATTGCGTGCTAAAAAAAAAAGGCCCGACAATTAAAAAAAAACAATATTTTTTACTTTCTGCTATGAAATGTATTCAATAAAAAAATGTAATTTCTTCATAAATTTAGGCCAATGTGTATTCTGCTACATTTTTATTGAAAAAAAATCCCAATCAGCGCATATTGATTGGTTTGCGCAAAAGTTTTTGCGTCTACAAGCTGTGGAATTTTTATATTAGTAGTGGCGGCGATCAGCAACTGCGCTATTGCGTCAGACAATAACTGACACTTTTTGGGTACCAGTGACACAAATATAGTGATTAGTCCTAATAATATGCACTTTCGCTGTGCTAATGACACTGCCTGGGAACGGGTTGACCTTGGGCGATCAAAGGGTTAAATGTGTGCCTAGCCTGTGCTTTTGTGTACACAGCGTGCTGCTTTTATTTAGGGAAGTGGTGGGTTTTATCCCCTGCTTTGCAGGGACACAAAATCCATTACTTTCTCCCTGTCAAAACAGAGCTCTGCCTTGTTTACATCCATCATATGTCTCTGCTTGAGGATGGGTGGGTGCCAGTGGACATCCAGTGCCCGGCACATCGGCTTCTATGGTACGTGAGTGCGGCAGAAGCGGCTGCCGGTGGCACGCAAGCGCCCCCTAGTCGGAAGTGCAGAATCACGTATAAGGACAGGATTCTGCACAGAACGGCCGCCCTGTAGAAATAGATCTGCTATGGGGTGGTTGGGAAGTGGATACTCTAATTCCACCCAGGATTTTGTATTTTTTATTTTATTTATTTTTTTCATTAATTTTTTTTCGTGGGAGGGTACATATGATCAGCAATGATCAATCAGCACTGTCCAGACAGAGGGTCAGGGGACCTGCTGCCTCATAGGACAATGAGGGGGGAATAAAATTTCCTCCTCCATGATTTAACCAGATACTGACAGAATTCACAAGACTGCTATATACTGCTGATGAGAAAAGGTATTTAGCAGTTTATATTTACTAAAATAATTACATTTCTGTGTTCTGTGGGAGACCAGATACAGTGAATGCAGAGTCCTGGGTTTAGTGAAACGTTAAAGGATTTGTAAATCTTTATGCATTAAGATAAAAAGCCTTTTTTGTGTAGAAGCCGCCCCAGCACCCCCCTAATATTTACTTGAGCCCCATCTGGATCCAGCGATGTCCACGAGTCGCACGGCCGTCCGGGACTCTCCCTCCTGATTGGCTGGGACACAGCAGCTGCGCCATTGGCTCCTGCTGCTGTCAGTCAGTAAGTTAGCCAATTAGGAGAGAGAGGGCGTGGTTCGAACCACAGCGCCGTGTTAAATGGACACACAGAGCTGCAGCTCCGCTTGGGTGCCCCCATAGCAAGTTGCTTGCTGTGGGGACACTCTACAGGAGGGGGGGGCCAGGAGTAGCAAACAGGGACCCAAGAAGTGGAGGATCCGGGCTTCCCTGTGCAAATCCACTGCACAGAGGAGGTAAGTAATGTTTGTTATTTAACCACTTGCTGACCAGCGCAAGCACATTTACGTTGGCAACTTGGCTCGTTCCCACGAATCGCCATACCTGTACTTCGGCTCCATTTAAGAGCCATACCAGGCGCGCACACCCCGATGCGCGTGGCAGGCAGCCGTGATGTCCTCCAGCCACAAGAGCCAAAACAGGGATTTGTGTGTGTAAACGCACAAATCCCCATTCTGACAAGGGAGGAGAGACAGATCTGCTGTTCCTAGTAATTGGGAACAGCAATATGTCTCCTCATCCAGTCAGTCCCATCCCCCCACAGAAGCACTCTGGGAACATATTTAAACCCTAGATCACCCCCTAGTGTTAACCTCTTCTCTGCCAGTGGTCCCAAAAATGTGTCAAGTGTCCAATCTGTTCACCGCAATGTCGCAGTCCCGCTAAAAATCGCTGATCATCGCCATTTCTAGTAAAAAAAAAGAAAAATGTAAAAATGCCCTTTTGTAGATGCGATAACTTTTGCGCAAACCAAACAATATACGCTTATTGCGTTTTTTTTTTTTTTTTTTTCTTACCAAAAATATGTAGAAGAATATATTGGCCTAAACTGATGAAGACATTTTTGTTTTTTCTTTAAATTATTTTTTTGGGGATATTTTATTATAGCAAAATGTAGAAAATATGTGCCTTTAAGAAGCATGGGCAGAAGTGACATTTTGACGTCGCTTCCCCCCTGCTATGCTATGGAGACAGGTGGGGGCCATCTTCCCCCTCACTCGTATCCATGGCAAGCAGCGAGAAGGACTCGATCGGCTCCTCCGCTACCGACGCCTCCGGTAAGTGACGGGGGCCGGGGCCCCCCTCTACCGCTGCCGATAATGGTGATCTTGCGGCGAGTCCACCACTGAGACCACCATTATCATTCATAGCACCGCCGCCTGAAGAGATGGCTATCCCGGTTGTGGCAGCATCTGCTGCCGTTACCGAAATATCCCTCTTCAAAAAGAGAATGTATATAGTCATGCGGTGGGGCTTACGTGGTTAAAGGGGGAAAAAGGAAACTTTACAATCACTTTGACTCGGAGCTCTCACATGGGGGCAGGAAGGAGATTATTTTTAGGCTTCCACAAGTCAGTTTGAAACTTATAAAGGGTTTTCTTCCCCGGGCCCCACAAATAGAGCTTTCTTTTGGTGGTATTTGATCACCTCTGCGTTTTTATTTATTTTTTGCAAAAAAAAATTAAGCATGAAAATGTGAAAAACAAATGCTTTTTTTTTTGGTTTTCGTTACAAAACAGGCACTGATAAGGTGGCATTGATGGGCACCGATGAGGTGGCACTGGGCACAGATGGGCATCACGGATGGGCACAGATAGGCGGCACTGATAGGTGGCACGGATGGGCATGGATGTACTGTATTATATTGTACTTATGGGTGCCAAACAATGCCTGCCAATCAGTGATGCCCATTGTGGGCACTGAGTGGCATTCCTGGTGGTCTAGGGTGGCAAACCTGGTGGAGGACATGTCTGGTGGCATCCTTGGTGGTCCAGTGTGGGCATCCTCGGGGGTGCTGTGCTGATAATCGATCAGCACAAACTCCCCCTGTCAGAGGAGCAGCCAATTGGCTCTCCTCTACTCGCGTCTGACAGATGCGAGTGAGGAAAAGCCGATAACCGGCTCTTGTTTACAGCGTGATCAGCCGTCAGAGACTCTTTACCTAGATCGGTGCTGTGGGGTGTCGGACTGACACCCCGCAACAACGATCGCCGCGATGCGCGCCCCCGGGGCTCAATATCCTGAAGATGTCATATGACGTCCTCTCAGGATATTGAAACCACTTTGCCGCCATCATTTTGTTATGGGGTGGGCGGCAAGTGGTTAAACTGTTTAGCTTCCCTTCACTTCTTTCTTGTATATGGCTACACAGCAGAAACCTTTGTCATGTAAATTGTATGGATATTTCTAAACCTAGTGTGTGTATATATTTATTAGCTGTCCTCATTTTAGAGGTCCTCCAGTAACTATCCTCTCATTACAGGTCGGGAATTGAGTATGGCCAATCAGTATGGCCTGGCAGGAGCCGTCTCCTTCCCCTTCTTCTGGCTCGCTGGTGCCGGGGCGGCTGTTTTCTGGGTGTTGGGTAAGAACCGCTGCTGTCTTCTGCATCTCAGTGATGATTATATATGTCTATATGCTGCTCTGCGATTTCAGATTGCCATGTGTGAATTCACCTTTAGTAAATCTCCCCCAGTATGTCTTTATGGATATGCTGAGTATACAGGAAAAGTGTAATCTATAGTCAGAGGGGCACACACTTTATGGCTAACAAAGATAATAGCAAGCTCTGCCTACATTTATTGAGCTTTAGGCTCGGGGGGGGGGGGGGGGGGGGGGGGGCTGGTCATTATGGGTCGCAGGTTGGCTCTATATGCTTATATTTGCACTACTGATTTACCAATGTGGTAACTGTTTGTACCCACTTATTTCTATGTTAAGGAATGTATGTGTTTTATATCTTGAGGATCGGGCTGCCCTTTGTCGGGTGTTCGATCAGATTTTGTTTACTTCCTGTTTATTCTTGTCTGAACCTAATGTGTATGGACACATAGGATAACATGGAGCATAAGCTTTCAGCTGAACACTGCCACCTTCAGGATGCAATGGGATTTGCAGTGTCATCTATTTAGAGGTGTGATTGTTGGATACAGTTGCACCAGTAACAATTCAATTAAGATAATTTTTTTTTAAAGAGTAAAAACCTATACAGTATCTCACAAAACTGAGTACACCCCTCACAATTTTGTAAACATTTTATTCTATCTTTTCATTTGACAACACTGAAGAAATGACACTTTGCTACAATGTTGTGTAGTGAGTGTACAGCTTGTATAACAGTGTAAATTTGCTGTCCCCTCAAAATAACTCAACACACAGCCATTAACATCTAAACCGTTGGCAGCAAAAGTGAGTACACCCCTATATGAAAATGTCTAAATTGGGGCCAATTAGCCATTTTTCCTCCCCGTTGTCATGTGACTCGCTAGGGTTACAAGGTCTCAGGTGTGAATGGGGAGCAGGTGTGTTAAGTTTGGCGTTATCGCTCTCACACTCTCAATACTGGTCACTGGAAGTTCAACATGGCACCTCATGACAAAGAACTAAGAGCCAATTAGGAGAGAGAGAGGGCGGAGCTGAACCACAGCTCCATTTCTGAATGGATACGGAGCTACAGCTCAGCTTGGGTGCCCATTGCTTGCTGTGGGGGCACTCGACAGGAGGGAGGGGCCTGGAGCAGCAAAAAGGGACTCAAGAAGAGGAGGATCCAGGTTGCCCTGTGCAAATCCACTGCACAGAGGTAAATATAAAATGTTTGTTATTTAACCACTTGCCGACCAGCTCATGCCCTGACATACATGTAAGGCTTGCTAGAGTTCCCCCATAATATCAATGCTTGTAGAGATGTATCCTTTAACCCAGAACCGTTAGGATTAATTACACAGAAGCTAGAAACAGCCTTGCAAAATGTTATTGTGTACATACATCTTGCATAACAAGATAGCACTGAGCACTGCCTGTTTTAATTTTTATCTTTTGTGTTGATTAAAATGTGTTCTCTCTTTCTCTCCTCTTGATTTGTCTGCACAGGTGCCACACTTGTCATCATCGGCTCTCACGCTTCCTTCCATGAGATTGAGGGGGACGTGGAGGAGCTGCAGATGGAATCGGTCTAACAAGCTGTCTCGGGGGGGCGCTATTGGACTGTTCTCTTCATATCTTGCCATATCCCTTTCCTCCCTCTTCACCAAATGCAGCCCCTCTCTTCCCTGACATGCACTTTGCACAAGCTATTGCACAGTATCGGAATAAGACCGACAACAAGGTCAACGACTGCCAAATACTCCGGCTGTACACAGTATAGTAGAGCGATGTTGATATGTTTATTCTGGTGGGACAAAGGAAAGCACTGCAGAAAAGTGTAGCAGGCAAATAATATTTCTAGCTTGAGATTGATTCAATGTTAACGTATAAGGTTACACACACATTTAAAGTGGAAGTAAATCCTCCTATCGTTTTCAGCCATGGAAGCCGCCATCTTGGCCTCTGTTTAATATACAACTGCCATGATGCTGCACATGTGATCAGTTATGACACCAGCCATTGGATAGTTTGACCGTTTGGTTGAGACTTGAGAGCACAACCAATGGGAGTGTTACTTTTCCGGCACGTGTCAGAAATTAAACTGTATAGGTGTACTTCCAAAAGCAAACATTTATTATATTGCACCTTACCAATACTGGATGTGATGGCTGCATTTGTTTTCTTTTAAGGCTTGCCTTCTTCTATTTTTATCTGGTGAGCGTTGTTTTAAAAAAAAACTCGAGCTCTCCAGTGTCAGTTTTCATGGATGATTTATCACGGACAGGGGTGTTTACAATGATCAGCTTTTATCTATTCAACCAAAACCTCTATTTCAAAAGGAACATACTCTTTGCTGTAACTGATTATAAAGTGTGAGATGGAGTTTAGCTTCAGTTTGTTACTGTAATTTAATCTGCTAATATATTTAACACAACCCCAACCCCCCCCGCCCCCCCTCCCCAGATGCTGTGCATCCTGTGGTCATTCCTCTCACTAATACTGGAGGTGTGTTACTGGCCAGATCACCAGGTGGAAATGTGGGAAAAAGGCATTAAGATAAAAAAATGTTTTCCTTTACAAACCCTTTAAGGTGATAAAACACGTGGGGTTTACAACTCCTTTAAGAGATACGTGGAGGAAGTGTTCCTGTGTTATCGGGGTAAGAGTCGGCATCTTATGGGGTCTGCTCTTTGGTAGCACTTTTACAATACAGGTTCACTTTACATAAAATGTAATTTCGTCATGAGAACAGGATC
Source organism: Rana kukunoris (assembly GCA_029574335.1). Classification (NCBI taxonomy): domain Eukaryota; kingdom Metazoa; phylum Chordata; class Amphibia; order Anura; family Ranidae; genus Rana; species Rana kukunoris. The sequence goes on from JAJQKJ010002420.1 coordinate 82,507, forward strand.
GGACATGTGGTTGCTCATGAGGTTGTTGGAGTCTTTCTTTGTAATGTATATCCTTTATAATATATAATAAACTTCCATTTGAATGTATGGTTTGCTTGTTGGTCATCTTTTTCTCATTCAGTATTTTTATTGAAAGAAGTTGTAGAATTGCACACAAGAAGGCAGGTTGCCCACCGTTTGGGTGTATTTTAATTTTTTTAAAAAAAATTCAAAAATTTTAAGAAAATTCAAAAATTTAAATTTTTTTTAAAAATTTCTGGAATTCTAAAAATTTCTGGAATTCTAAAAATTCCAAAAATTCTAAATAAAATTCTAAAAAATTCCAAAAATTCTAAAAAAAATCCAAAAATTCTAAAAAATTCCAAAAATTCTAAAAATTTCTGGAATTCTAAAAATTCCAAAAATTCTAAAAAATCCAAAAATTTCTAAAAATTCCAAAAATTCTAAAAATTTCAAAAATTCTAAAAATTTCTGGAATTCTAAAAATTTCAAAAATTCTAAAAATTTCTGGAATTCTAAAAATTCCAAAAATTCTAAAAAAAATCCAAAAATTGTAAAAAATTTCAAAAATTCTAAAAATTTCTGGAATTCTAAAAATTCCAAAAATTCTAAAAAAAATCCAAAAATTGTAAAAAATTTCAAAAATTCTAAAAATTTCTGGAATTCTAAAAATTCCAAAAATTCTAAAAAAAATCCAAAAATTGTAAAAAATTTCAAAAATTCTAAAAATTTGTAAAAAATTTCTTCTAAAAATTTCTGGAATTCTAAAAATTCCAAAAATTCTAAAAAAAATCCAAAAATTGTAAAAAATTTCAAAAATTCTAAAAATTTCTGGAATTCTAAAAATTCCAAAAATTCTAAAAAAAATCCAAAAATTGTAAAAAATTTCAAAAATTCTAAAAATTCCAAAAAAAAATCCAAAAATCTAAAAATTTCTGGAATCTAAAAATTCAAAAATTTAAAAAAATCTAAAAATTCCAAAAATTCTAAAAATTCTAAAAATTTCTTGAATTCTAAAAATTTCAAAAATTCTAAAAATTTCTGGAATTCTAAAAATTCCAAAAATCCAAAAATTCTAAAAAATTCCAAAAATTCTAAAAATTTCTGGAATTCTAAAAATTCCAAAAATTGTAAATAAAATCCAAAAATTCTAAAAAATTCCAAAAATTCTAAAAATTTCTGGAATTCTAAAAATTTCAAAAATTCTAAAAATTTCTGGAATTCTAAAAATTCCAAAAATTCTAAAAAAATCCAAAAAAAATTCTGGAATTCTAAAAATTTCAAAAATTCTAAAAATTTCTGGAATTCTAAAAATTCCAAAAATTCTAAAAAAAATCCAAAAATTCTAAAAAATTCCAAAAATTCTAAAAATTCCAAAAATTCTAAAAAAATCCAAAAATTTCTAAAAATTTCAAAAATTCTAAAAAATTTCAAAAATTCTAAAAATTTCTGGAATTCAAAAATTCCAAAAATTCTAAAAAATCCAAAAAAAAATCCAAAAATTCTAAAAATTTCTGGAAAAATTTCTGGAATTCTAAAAATTCCAAAAATTCTAAAAAAATCCAAAAATTTTCTAAAAATTCAAAAATTCTAAAAAATTTCTGGAAAAATTTTAAAAAAATTTCAAAAATTCTAAAAATTTCTGGAATTCTAAAAATTCCAAAAATTCTAAAAAAAAAAAAAAATTCTGGAATTCTAAAAATTCAAATTTCTGGAATTCTAAAAATTTCTGGAATTCTAAAAATTCTAAAAAATCAAAAATTCTAAAAATCCAAAAATTCTAAAAAATTAAAAAAAATCCAAAAATTCTAAAAATTCCAAAAATTCTAAAAATTTCTGGAATCCAAAAATTTCTAAAAATTTCAAAAATTCTAAAAAATTTCAAAAATTTTAAAAAATTCAAAAATTTTTAAATAGAATTCAAAAAATTCTAAAAAAAAAAAAAAAAATTCTAAAAATTTCTGGAATTCTAAAAATTCCAAAAATCCAAAAATTCTAAAAAAATCCAAAAAAAATTCTGGAATTCTAAAAATTTCTGGAATTCTAAAAATTCCAAAAATTCTAAAAAAAATCCAAAAATTCTAAAAATTTCAAAAATTCTAAAAAATCTAAAAAAAATCCAAAAATTCTAAAAAATTCCAAAAATTCTAAAAATTTCTGGAATTCTAAAAATTTCAAAAATTCTAAAAAATCCAAAAATTTCTAAAAATTCAAAAAATTCCAAAAATTCTAAAAAAAAAACAAATTCTAAAAATTTCTGGAATTCTAAAATTTCTGGATTCCAAAAATCCAAAAATTCTAATTCCAAAAATTCTAAAAATTTCTGGAATTCTAAAAATTCCAAAAATTGTAAATAAAATCCAAAAATTCTAAAAAATTCCAAAAATTCTAAAAAATTAAAAAAAATCCAAAAATTCTAAAAATTCCAAAAATCTGGAATTCTAAAAATTTCAAAAATTCTAAAAATTTCAAAAATTCTAAAAAAAATCCAAAAATTCTAAAAAATTCTAAAAAAAAAAAAATTCTAAAAATTTCTGGAATTCTAAAAATTCCAAAAATCCAAAAATCTAAAAAAAATCCAAAAAAAATTCTGGAATTCTAAAAATCCAAAAATTTCTAAAAATTTCAAAAATTCTAAAAATTTCAAAAATTCAAAAAAAAAAACAAAAATTCTAAAAATTTCTGGAATTCTAAAAATTTCTGGAATTCTAAAAATTTCTGGAATTCTAAAAATTTCTGGAATTCTAAAAATTCTAAAAAATCCAAAAATTTCTAAAAATTTCAAAAATTCTAAAAATTCCAAAAATTCTAAAAATTTCTGGAATTCTAAAAATTCCAAAAATTCTAAAAAAAATCCAAAAATTCTAAAAAAATCCAAAAATTCTAAAAATTTCTGGAATTCTAAAAATTCCAAAAATTCTAAAAAATCCAAAAATCAAAAATTCTAAAAATTTCAAAAATTCAAAAAATTTCAAAAAATTTTAAAAAATTTCAAAAATTCTAAAAATTTCTGGAATTCTAAAAATTTCAAAAATTCTAAAAAAATTCCAAAAATTCTAAAAAAATTTCCAAAAATTCTAAAAAATTTCTGAAAAATTTTTAAAAAATTTCTAAAAATTCCAAAAATTCTAAAAAAAAAAAAAATCCAAAAATTCTAAAAAATTCCAAAAATTCTAAAAATTTCTGGAATTCTAAAAATTTCTGGAATTCTAAAAATTTCTGGAATTCTAAAAATTTCTGGAATTCTAAAAATTTCTGGAATTCTAAAAATTTCAAAAAATTCTAAAAAAATCCAAAAATTTCTAAAAAATTCTAAAAATTTCAAAAATTTTAAACATTTCTGGAATTCTAAAAATTCCAAAAATTCTAAAAAAAAATCCAAAAATTCTAAAAAATTCCAAAAATTCTAAAAATTTCTGGAATTCCAAAAATTCTAAAAATTCCAAAAATTCAAAAAGTTCTAAATTTCTGGAATTCTAAAAATTCTTAATTCTAAGAATTTCTGGAATTCTAAAAATTCTAAAAATTTCTGGAATTCTAAAAATTCCAAAAAATTCTATAAATTCCAAAAACTGGAATTTTTAGAATTTTTTCGAATTTTTGGAATTCTAGAAATTTTTTGAATTTTTGGATTTTTTTTTAGAATTTTTGGAATTCCAGAAATTTTTGGAATGTTTAGAATTTTTGGAATGTTTAGAAATTCCAGACATTTTTAGAATGTTTTAGAATTTTTGGAATTCCAAAAATTCCAGAAAATTGAAAAATTCGAAATTTTGAAAATTGAAAATGTGAAATTTTGAAAATTCAAAATTTGAAAAATTCAAAATTTGATTGTCCACTTGCCACAAGTTTTGGATTTTCCACTTGCCACATCACCTGTTCACATCACCTGGCCACGTCACCTGCCACAAGTGATTATCCACAATGCAATGCAAGCAATTACAGTTGTTTAGTTTTTTTTAATCATTTGCCATCATTTTTGAGATTTCTCATATAAAAAAATAGTTCACCTTGTCACCCGCCCACCGTCACGCCATTGTCCTGACTGCACATCATATGACGTGCAGTCATAGAAGTTGCTAGGGGCGTGCGCGGCACCCGTCGCATCACTGGGACCCCCGTGCGTGTGCCCGGCAACCAACGATTGCCGTGTAACTGAGCTGGGACGTGCAGCTCTGTATGTAAACACAGAGCTCCACATCCTGTCAGGGAGAGAGGCGACCGATTGTGTCCCTTGTACATAGGGACACAATCGGTCACCTCCCCAGCCACCCCCCCTCCCCCCACAGTTAGAACACAAACTAGGAAACATTTAACCCCTTCCCCGCCCCCTAGTGGTTAACCCCTTCCCTGCCAGTTACATTTATACAGTAATCAATGCATATTTATAGCACTGTTCACTGTATAAATGTAAATGGTTCCAAAAATGTGTCAAAAGTGTCCGATGTGTCCGCTATAATGCCCCAGTCCTGGAAAAAAAAAATCGCAGATCGCCGCCATTCCTAGTAAAAAAATAAATAAAAAAAATCATAATTATGTCCCGTATTTTGTAGGCAATATAACTTTTGCGCAAACCAGTCACTATACGGTTATTGCGATTTTATTTTTAAATTTTTTTTACCAAAAATATGTAGAAGAATACGTATCGGCCTAAACGGAGATAAAAAATGTTTTTTTTTTTTTTAAATGGGGTATTTATTATAGCAAAAAACATTGGGGCAGATTCACATAGAAATGGATTATCGTAGCGTATCAGAAATACACTACGCCGCCGTTTTTTACCTGGCTCTACGTGGAATTCAGGTAGATTTTGTCCAGTAAACGACGGCGGCGTAGTGTATTTCTCCCGTCGCAATCCATATAGACGAGTAGGGGGCGTGAATCATTTAAATTAGGCGCGTTCCCGCGGCGATCGATCTGCGCATGCTCCGTTCGCAAATTTCCCGCCGTGCATTGCGCGAAATCACGTCGTGACGTCATTCGTTGTTTAGGTAGCGTCGTTTACGGGCGATCCTAGTCCCGAACGAGTTACGTAAACAAAAAAAATAATTAAATAAATTCGAAGCGGGAACGACGGCCATACTTAACATGGGCTACGTAACGTTAGAGCAGCAAAAAGCTGCTCTAACATTACGTACACAAAAATAGACGAAAGCGATTGCGAAGACCACTCGTATCTTCGTGCATCGCCGTAAAAAAACATTTGCATATCCCGACGCATCAAAACGACGCGAACTCCTCCCAGCGGCCGCAAATAGATGGCAGCGTAGATCCGAAGGCTTACGAAGACGTAAGCCTCTCGGATCGAAGCCCGAAGCCGCCGTATCATGGTTTGAGGATTCAAACTAGTGATACGGCGCCTGAAATTTGAAATTACTCCTGTCTAAAACCAGTTAGACAGGCGTAATCGCTCTGTGAATCTGGCCCATTGTGTCTTTTTTCAAAATTGTGGCTCTTTTTTTGTTTATAGCGCAAAAAATAAAAACCGCACGGGCGATTAAATACCACCAAAAGAAAGCTCTATTTGTGGGGAAAAAAGGACGCCAATTTTGTTTGGGAGCCACGCCGCACGACCGCATAATTGTCAGTTAAAGCGACGCAGTGCGGAAGCTAACATTTTGTCTGAGCAGGAAGGGGGTGTAGGTGCACAGTAGGCAAGTGGTTAAAAACGCCTATAAACCAAATTGCGGCAAAACGCCGGTACCGCGTTTTGCCGCGATTTGCGTCTGAAACGTGAAAACGTTTGCGGCTGAACCCACTTGTTTGCTTCTGGAAAAAACGAGGGTAAACTCAACTGCCTAAAAACGGCAATAAAGGAGATTGTGTGCATGGACACATAGATTAACATTGAATGTGTTCAGGGGCAGTTGAAAAAACTGTCCAAATGCCTCTGAACTCGAGTTTTCCAGCGTCTCGTGTGCATGGGGCCCTTAAAGTGCAACTCCACTTTTGTTGAGAAAAAAACATTCCCCCTCTGGGTGATCTCTGTAAATTGCAAGGATTCTAACAACCTTTGTTCCAGATTCCTACTTTTTGGTATTCTGAAGAAATCCGTGTGTTTGTCTGTGCCTCTGTCCTGAGTGGGTCTAATGGGAGTGGTTTCATAATTTAAAGCGGAGTTCCACCAAAAATAAAATTAAAGTCAGCAGCTACAAATACTGTACCTGCTGACTTTTAATACTATGACATTTTCCTGTCCAGGGCACACGCAATGTCCTCACTAAGGATGAGCCCTGGAGTGTTCGCAAGGTACACGTGCAGAGCCCGCCAGAAAGTGTGCACGGCCCTACGCTAATCACAGGCAGGGAGGCATTTCCCGATCTCTGCAGCCGATCATTGGGACAATGTCTCCCTGGCTGTGATTAGCACAGCGCCGTGCACACTTCCTGGCGGGCTCTGCACGTGTACCTTGCGAACACGCCGGAGCTCTGTCCCTCGACTCCCAGGTGGAGGCGCCGGCAACTTCAGTAGGGAATCAGGAAGTGAAGCCTTGCGGTTTCAGTCTGGTTCCCTATTGTGCACGCCCGTCCTCACTGGTCACTACGGTCTCCCAGAAGACGGCGGACATGGCGTAGATCGCCGCGGAATCTGCAGCGATCAATCGCCGGAAGTGGGAGCAAGTACCTGCAGGGGGAGGTATGCGCTACTCCCTCCCCCTGTAAGGTGCCATATGTTTTGGTGGTTTTTGATCACCTCTGCGGTTTTTATATTTTGCGCTATAAAGCAAAAAGAGAGCGTCAATTTAAAAAAAAAAATCAATATTTTTTACTTTTTGCTATAATAAATAACCCCAAAAATATATAAAAAATATATTTTTGAGAAAAAATATTTTTTTATTTTCTCCTAGAATACATTTTCCATATATATATATATATATATATATATATATATATATATATATATATATATATATATAAATGTATTCACCAGTTTAGGCCAATATTTATTCTTCTATATATTTTTGGTAAAAAAAAACAGACACGCAATAAACGTATATTGGGGAGGTGGGCTTGCTACGACAACACAGAGATCGCTGTTCCTGATCTCTAGAAATAGCCGATTTCTGAGTTGTTCCCTGTCAGAACGGGGATCCACCTTGTTTACATGTGCAGATCCCTGTTCTGCCTCGCTTTACTACGATCGCGGGTGGCTGGTGGACATCGAGACCGCTGGACCTGCGGGCGAGCTGATGCAGTGCATGCCTGCTGTACCTCATGCACAGACCTACGTACAGGTACGTTGGTTCGTGCCGCCCTGTGCGGTCCGGAAGTGTTTAACCACTTAAGACCCGGACCTTTAGGCAGGTAAAGGACCTGGCCAGTTTTTGCAATTTGGAACTGCGTCGCTTTAACTGACAATTGCACGGTTGTGCGACGTGGCTCCCAAACAAAATTGGTGTCCTTTTTTTTCCCACAAATAGAGCTTTTTTTTGGTGGTACTTGATCACCTCTGCGGTTTTTATTTGTTGCGCTATAAACAAAAATAGAGCTATAATAAATATATTTTTTTCCTCAGTTTAGGCCGATACGTATTCTTCTACCTATTTTTGGTACAAAAAATCAAAAAAATCGCAATCAACATTCGATTGGTTTGCGCAAAATTTATAGCGTTTACAAATTAGGGGATAGTTTTATTGCATTTTTATTATTATTTTTTTACTACTAATGGCGGCAATCAGCGATTTTTTTTTTTTTCTTTTAGTGCCTGCGACATTATGGCGGACACTTCGGACAACTTTGACACATTTTTGGGACCATTGTCATTTTCACAGCAAAAAATGGATTAAAAATGCATTGTTTACTGTGGTTACAATTGCAGTTTGGGAGTTAACCACAAGGGGATGCTGAAGGGGTTAAGTGTGACCTCATCTGTGTTTTTAACTATAGGGAGTGTGGCTGTAGGTGTGACATCATTGATTGTGTTTCCCTATATTAGGGAACACACGATCAATGACGGCGCCACAGTGAAGAACGGGGAAGCTGTTTTTTACACACAGTTCTCCCCGTTCTTCAGCTCCGGGGACCGATCGCGGGACTCCATCGGCAATCGGGTCCACGGGTCGCGGAGCTTCGGACCGGGTCGCGGGCGCACGCCTGCATCCCACTGCTGGGCACTAGCACAGGACGTACCTGTACGTGCATGTGCCCAGCCGTGACATTCTGCCGGCGTATATGTGCAGGAGGCGGTCCTTAAGTGGTTAATGACCGGAAACCTGACCTTTCACATTGCTTAAGAATTTTGCCACAGAAACCAATCACAAATCTGCCTTCTCACCACCACCAATCACTGGCAGTCGGCACTCCTATTAGAATTTGTGTTCAAAATTTACAAGCTGGAGTTGAATGGTACAACGAAAGCTTCAACAGAGATGAAAGCTCTACAAGTACTTTATGAAAGATTGCGCTTATACAAGCTGAAGCCTGTGTGAAACAAACTTTAAGAGCTCAGCTACACGGGTGATTCACCTTAATAGGCAACCTTCAATACTCCAACTGTTGAACTACAAATCCCAGAAGGCACGGGGTATGACTCCCGGAGGCAGGCACATGGTGTGATTTGTAGTGTTACCGCAGCTGACGTGCTGAACATTGCCTACGCCTGGACTAGAGCCTAGTCAGGTGATTATTGTTAGAGGAAATGTTTGTCTCCATACTGATACTAAAATCTCAAGCATATAAGTGAGTGCCAGAGCAAATACAGATCAGGTGACGTCAATGACGAAACGTGTAAGGCGGAGCCACGCACACTGTCACTTTGGGGTATGAGAGACAGTCGGGTGGAATGCACACTGCTATTCCCCAGCTCAGGTTCACTCGGTTACCTAACCAGATAGCGTTTTCTTGTAAGGATTGCCATAAACGCTGTATGGAACTTGTTTTTAAAATTTCTTTTAAATAAATCTAACTTTTTTTTTTGATCCTACACCATGGGAGCCGTTATGTTTCTTGTGAGGAGCAAACATGAGTATCAGCAATTACCTAATACTTGGATATCGGGTGACACCCAAGAGAGATACTAAAGAGCTTGCAGGCGCTGCGATCTGGAAAACCAATCATAAGGGTCACCGGGATTAGAGTCCTTATGCGAGATACCCCTGTAGGGGTTAAAGGCGCTGGTGAGTGGGGACCTAAGAGGGGGAGCACAAAAGTCACCTGCTAATCCTGCTACAGCGAGCACAACTCACATTGGAACTTTTGTGGGGTTTTTGCACTTTTCATTTTTTTTGGATACCTCGTGAATTATTGGACTGATTACTGTCATATCACAATATGAACATTTTGATAATTATATGCGACGTTATTCGGATTATTGGATTTATTGATTTTTGTTGCTCTGCATTAGGCCTGAGGGTTCATTACTCTGCTAGCGCCCCCCACCAGCCATGATCTATCTGCATTGCATAGAGGCACAAACTCCCAGTGATTAAATCACGGAGTCAGTAAGCGGCTGGTGGTTATTTATTTGAGGGGGGGTAATTTGTTTGCCGGTCCACTGGCATTTACCTATTCGGCATCTTTTAGCATCTTCCGTGTCCTCTTCCCTTTCGAAGATCACAGCTGTTCTGCCGTGCCTCTCCTCTCCTCCTTCTAGGCATCCAATAGGGTTGCCTAACCTTTCAGCCAATTGGGGAAATGAGTAACAGACCCGTGCTTCCTTATTGGCGGAGAGGCGATTCAGTGTTAGAAAAGCAAATATTGATTTGCTTTTCTAACACTTCTGGATCGACTCCGAGCGCAATGCTCTGCGATCTAAGACCACCCAATTTCAAAGCCTATTAGAACTTTAATTAGGTGCTTCAAAAAAAAAAACAGCAAATTAGGCACCCGGCGTCTGAAAAAGGAGACAGACGCCTGAACAGGGGTGGCAGTGGCAGCCATGGATAGACTAATGCAATGCAAGAATCTACCCATTAACCATATAGGGGCGTGGTGGCGCCCATGCGCCCTTAATGCACAGCTGCCCCTGCATGGAGTGTAAAATAAGGTAATCTTTGAAAATTAGCAAGCTGATGGAGAAGAGGCAGGAGGATCCTGGGAGATCAAAATACAGGCAGATTTATGTCTTTGAATAACAACTTTTTTCCACTTTTTTAGTAGAAGGGGAAAGATCATTGCTCTCTGTTACCCCCATTGAGGGAAATTTGTTCTCACTTTTTTTCCTGGTGGCTGTTGTTGGGGTAGAAACTGTGAGCAGAAAATGTTATAAGAGTTGTTGGAAAAGGAGGCGAGAGGAAACCTACTAACTTGGATCCTGTGACAACTAACAAAAGTAAATTTCCCTCTCACTTCCTATTTTGTCCCTAAAGCAGAAAGAGGAAGTCTCCCCAAAGGGGCAGACAGAACCTCAGCAGGGTTCTAACCCTTCACCACTTAAAGGGGTTGTAAAGGTTGCAGAATGTGACAGCTAGGTGGGGGGGGGGGAGAGAACGATGTTACAACCATACCATATTCAGGGTGTAACAAAACGGTGAACTTATCATTTAAAGGGGTTGTAAAGGTTCGTCTTTTATTTTCTAAATAGGTTACTTTAAGCTAGTATATTGTTGGTTCACTTACCTTTTCCTTCGATTTTCCTTCTAAATGTTTTTTTTTCTTTGTTTGAATTTCTCACTTCCTGTTTCTCCTCAGTAAGCTTTCCACCATCATCTGAGCGGTGGAAAGTCATTTAGAACAGCTTACTGAGGAGGAACAGGAACGTTAGCATTAGTATTTTATTGTTTATTCATCCAACATTTGTTGTCTTAAATTCCGACAACAATTGTCCGATGCAGCACACAGATGGTCGGCTATTATCTGACGAAACGCGTCTATCGGACAATTGTTCTCGAAATATCCGATCGTGTGTACGAGGCTTAACTTTGAGCAAACCAGTGATTGAATCCTATTGGTATTTGTCTGGTCCTGTCTCTATTAGCAGCAGCTGCCAAAAGATCGTTCTTGTACCCATACCTTTTCGTTCATCCAAAACCAGAAATCAGACAGTTTGCAGTTTTTTGGGGTATTTTTTTTATTATTATTTATTTTTGTAAATCACAGAAAATGGCAGGAAAACACAAGATAAAAAAAGTCTGACAACCTGACAAAAACTAATGCAGGGGGGGGGGGGGGGTGGAGACACATAACAGACACAAACTGCACTCAACCCCTCCGCCTAGTAAGAGGTACCAGGGTCACTCTTCAACCTATCAACATCCAGCTCTAGTCCACAGACACACCTCTCCATTTCGTATCGCCCATTCTGTGCCCTCTTCATTTTTTTTATTGCTTGCTGGCTCTCGGCTACTCCCCTTTCACCACCTTTACAGCATCATTCATCTGTTAGCCCTGTGGTTTTCTTCTCCCTTACACCAATCACCTGTGGCCACACAACTGCCGCATGTCTTAAGCAGGCTTCCGAAACAAGGCAAGTTGTACACGTCTGTCTGCAACCCGTCCACCCACTCATATTTTATTAAAAGCACTTTGGGCTTAGTGAAGACAGAATGGTGCTCCTTTATGCATTTGTCAACCAATTTATTTTTATTACATAACCATGACAAAGGATAAAGTTGGAGCTGAAGACATTAGTGAACCAGCCCTATACCATTTCCGTTTTGTACTCCTAATATCTTGGTGTCACTATGTTCCCATGTCCCCAACTGCCCATTGACACCGCTTTAGCATATGTCTTTGGTACCCATGTACCCAACTGCCCATTGACACCGCTTTAGCATATGTCTTTGGTACCCATGTACCCAACTGCCCATTGACACCGCTTTAGCATATGTCTTTGGTACCCATGCCCCCAACTGCCCATTGACACCGCTTTAGCATATGTCTTTGGTACCCATGTTCCCAACTGCCCATTGACACCGCTTTAGCATATGTCTTTGGTACCCATGTCCCCAACTGCCCATTGACACCGCTTTAGCGCATGTCTATGCTCCTCCACTGTAACTACTCAGTATCTGGTTCTTACTCATTGAGTAGCTATCAAAGCTACTGTCCATCTCTTTGCTCTAGGTCTGGCTACTTTACCCTTTTTAAACAGACCCACCCCCCCCCTCCTTTCCTGTTTTTATCTAGCATACGACGATCTGTACCTCCACCCTGTGATCACAATGAGACACACATTCACCATTCCCTCCTAATACACAGACATCAGGACAAGGTACCTATCACCCCCTTCTAATACACAGACATCGGGACGTTTAGCTCTCACCCCCTCCTAATAACAGAGACAAAATACATGAACCTTTCACGCTCATAAAGACCGAGTACATCAGATATGGAGAAATAGTAAGTGGGGTGGTTGGGTGAAGGGGTATTTATTACACAGATGAGACTTCGATATGAGACTCTTCGGGTCTCTCTCTAGAAGTCAAAGGGCCCTAATAATGCCCCCCGTAAAGACCCTACGCTGTACACCAGACATTGTTCATGAGGTGTCCTATGACCACAGTACCGGTGCCCTCGCAAATCCCCGGGTTAACCCTATAGCTGATGAAGCAGCACATTACTGGTATATGTACGTAGAGCGGTGTGTTGAGAAGCCTTTGGCAGCATAGAGGTTGTTAGGAAGAGAGTTTGTTCAGCCCCTCCCCCCCTATTTCATTGGTTTCTCCACTTTTTTTTCCTTCCCATTCTTTGTCCTGGCACTCCAATACCAGATTTCCCAAGAGTGAAGAGCTTAAAATCCGTATTATTCTCCAATCCAACATTTTTAGACCCTCCACTCGATCTCCTTCTCTGTTACAATCCTCTCTCTCCCCCTCCTTTATAATAAAACATTATAGAAGCAAATAATAATAAATTAAAAAAAACGGAAAGAAAATCCTGGTTCTATTTATATTTATATATAATATATATTTATATATATATTTATAATTTTACAGAAAAAAAAAGTGGGGGAGAGAAATTACTTGAAAAAAACCCAACATGGAATCTGGAACAGAAGGCTTGGCAGGTGGGAGTTATGGCGCCTTTTGTAATTTTTTGAATCCCGTGGAGCTTGTTGCCGTTTTATTTTGGGGTTTGTTTTCTTTTTTTTTTTCTTTTTTTATTATGTTTTCGTTGTGTCTTTTTTCTTCGTTTTTGTTTTGTTTGATTCAAAGGGGAGGGGGATTCGGAGGTTGGAGAGGGTCCAGGTCTGGGAGATGCGTCTCGGCAAATTTAATAATAAGATTCTTTTTCTACCCAACCTGTAAAAGGAGAAGAAGATCATTAATAGATCAGTTTATTTAACACACAGGGAGAGATACAATTCCGTCAGCATTAGCCACATGACCAGATGCCAAGGTATTTAGTCATGTGCATGGCTGCCAGGAAATCCTGGCTTTAAAGTGGGACAACAAATATTATTGCAGTTACCGGTATATGTTCCACATTTACACTATATGGCCAATAGGATGCAAAATTGTATGGAGAAAAACCAGGAAGGCCGCACTCCAAAAAATGTTCCTTTATAATAAAACAGATCACAACATCAACATGTCACAGCAAAAAACAGAAAAGAGCTGACGCGTTTTATTAGCTATGAATAAGCACTGTATTTGTGTGAAACGCGTCAGCTCTTTTCGGTTTTTAGCTGTGACATGTTGATGTTGTAATCTGTTTTATTATAAAGGAACATTTTTTGGAGTGCGGCCGTCCTGGTTTTTCTCCATACAATTTTGCATACTATTGCAGTGCCTGCACCCAGGGGTTGGATCCTACCTTTCAGCTTTAGCTCCTTGGGACCTCTGAGCGGTTAACTTTTTCTCTCATATGGCTAATAGGGATGAGCCCAACACCCCCCAGTTTGGTTCGCAGCAGAACACGCAAAAAATTTGTTCGAACACCGTTAAGGTCTATGGGACACGAACGTGAAAAATGTTTAAGTGCTAATTTTAAAGGTTAATATGAAAGTTCTGGTCATATAAAGTGTTTGGGGACCTGGGTCCTGCCCCAGGGGACATGTATCAATGCAAAAAATAAGTTTTAAAAACTGATTTTTTTTTTCGGGAGCAGTGATTTTAAAGGTAACATTTTTTTTCCCCCTAAATAGCTTCCTTTACCTTAGTGCAGTCCTCCTTCACTTACCTCATCCTTTCATTTTGATTTTAAATGTCCTTATTTCTTCTGAGAAATCCTCACTTCCTGTTCTTCTGTCTGTAACTCCACACAGTAATGCGAGACTTTCTCCCTGGTGTGGAGTGTCGTGCTCGCCCCTCCCTTGGACTACAGGAGAGTCAGGACGCCCACCAACACACAGCTCCTTTCTCTATCTGCAACTTAGAGAGCGTCCTGAATTCCCTTTGTGAATTGGTAACAGGCCTGCCGAATGATGCTAGACCCGCAGTGACAGCTCTTAAATAGCGGTGCCACCCGTGATATGCACTGACTTTAAGCATTATTAAAATCACTGAAAAAACAACCGTTTTTAAAACTTTTTTTTTTTTGCATTGATACATGTGCCCTGGGGCAGGACCCGGGTCCCCAAACACTTTTTATAACAATAACTTGCATATTAACCTTTAAAATTGGCACTTTTGATTTCCCCCATAGACTTTTAAAGGCTGTTTGGTTTTCGAATTTGCATTCATCTCTAATGGCCAAGAGTTTGTGGACCCCTGACCATTACACATACATTAGAGGCCAAAGGAACATTTGTGAGGCCAAGTACTGAGGTTGGTGGATGAGAAGACCTGTCTTGCAATCAGTTTTCTTATTCATCCCAACATTGTTTAGTAGGGTTAAAGTTAGAGCTCTGGATGGGCCATATGAGTTCCTCCTCACCAAACTTATCCAACCATGCTTTTATGGAGATGGCTTTGTGAACAGGGGCTGGATCAGAAATGTGTTGCCACAAGGTTGGAGGCACATAATTATCTACAATGTCTTTGCATTTTTTTAGTGCCCTTCAACACTTAAACTTTGCCAATACTCTTTAGTAAAATAAATCTGTGTCAAGTACCAAAATTACATTTAACTCTACATTTTTGGGGAGCAGCTTAGATATATATTAAGAGTAGAACTCTTACTATAAAGTGATTGGTGATAATGAGGGCGCTATACAGTGATTAAATAAACACTCCTAAATTGTAAACTATATAAACATATAGGGCCAGATTCTCGTAGATCTGCAGCGGCGTAGCGTTTCCTATTTACACTACGCCGCCGCAACTTAGAGACGCAAGTGCCGTATTCTCAAAGCACTTGCTCCGTAATTTGGCGTAGTTTAAATGGCCCGGCGTATCCCCGCATAATTCAAAGTGGACGTCTTGTATTTAAATTAAGTGCACCCCCGTGCCGAACGAACTGCGCATGTGTCGGCCGTAAACGTAGCCCAGTGCGCATGCTCCATAGTACACCGCAAATACATTGGTTTCGATGTGAACGTAATTAACGCAAAGCCCTATTCGCGAACGAGTTACGTAAACGACGGAAAAAGCGACACTGACCTGACGTCCATACTTAACATAGCATACGCCTCACCTACGCAAAGTTACCCCTCATATAGCAGGGGTAACATTACGCTTACGCAAACGACGTAAACTACGACGACGGGGCGCAATTACGTATGGGAATCGGTTCATTTGCATATCCGATGTGGAAATCGACGGAAACGCCACCTAGCGGCCAGCGTAAGATTGCAACTTAGATACAGCGGTGTAAGTGACTTACGCCAGTCGGATCTACGCCAAATCGTAACTGATTCTAAAAGTCAGTCGCATAGATAAGCCGGCTCAGAAACAGAAATACGACGGCGTATATGGAGATACACCATCGTATCTCTGCTGAGAATCTGGCCCATAGAAAATAAATTCACAAATTCCACTCCAAGTGAAAATGTAGTGCTACACAATTAATTGATAATGAATCAATAAAATAGATAGACAAAAATATGTGATAAATATCCAATAACAGGAAAAATTAAATAGATCAATTCCCAATAATTAAAGGAAATCTCAAATAATGTGGTTGAAATTCCAAAGTCCATTCACCAACATTAATAAATTCTTGCTGTGATATAATTGATAAACCAGGAAGTGCAAACTTGTTCCTTCACCATGGCTACGATACGACACCCAAAGTGCACAAATGAGGAATGTACTTACCAGATTCAATGCATCTTTTTGATTAGAAAGTTATATATAGGGTCAGATTCAGGTAGATTGGAGCATCTTTGCTCTGGAGTAACGTTTCTCATTTACGTTACTCTGGCGAAATTTTAGGAGCAAGTGCTGTTATTCATGAAGCACTTGCTCCTAAAGTTGCGGCAGCGTATCGTAAATGAGCCGGCGGAATTCAAATTGGGCGGGTACGGGGCGTGTATTATTTAAACTAATCGCGATCCCGCGGCGAACGTACTGCGCATGCGTCGACTGTCAATGCATCCCAGTGCGCATGCTCCAAATTCTGTCAATGACGTCAAATCCCCATTCACGGACGTGTTACGCAAGCGACGCAAATTTTTTTTTTCAACGCGATGACGACGGCTATACTTAACATAGGATACTCCACTAGGGGGCTGCTTTATTTTTACGCCGCGTATCGCTTACGGAAACGTCGGAAAGTCACTGCGTCGCGCCCGAATACGATCGTGAATTGCCGATTCCCGCTGATTAACATATTTTTTCAGCGTAAATCAGCGGGAACGCCCCCGGCGCCATTTTTAAATTAAAGTTGCGATGCGATGGCGAAATTCAATTACGCCGATCGCATCGGAACTCCAACCCGGCGTTTCTTGTTTTCTGGTTACAGAAAACAGAAACGCCGGCTTAAAGTGACAGTTAGGCTGGAGTATCACTGATACTCCAGCCTAACTCTACCTGAATCTGGCCCATAGTTTACAATTTATGAGTTTTTATTTAATCACTGTATAGCGCCCTCGTTATCACCAATCACTTTGCCAATACTCTACCTTACTCTTAATACTGCAAGTATACTTTGTGTGTGTATGTATATATGTATAATATACACACACACCCAAATTATGGAAAAGGAAATCATCCATTATTATTATCCTTATGGGTGGTAAATTTCTAATTCCTATTGTACATTTCAGCAACATATAACAGAGCGTTGACAGCACGTGGACAAGGCCATACCTGTGCTCTCTCTCTCCTCCTGTAAGTATGTACAATGTAAGGCCCCATACACACTATTAGATTTTCTTCAGATTTACCAAAACCTGCCTGATTGCATACAAATTGAAACTTATGGTTTACCCTCATATTATATGGTTTTGGTAAATCTGAAGACAAAAAGCTGCAGAAAATCTAATAGTGTGTATTAGGCTTAAAAGAACTGTGCAAAGCAATAGGTCCTAAATAAGTGCTACTAGGCAGATATCAGGACAGGTTGAGTACATATGCCAGTAGTATACAAAATATAATAAGTTTTACAAAGTCTGCTTAAAACTATCATATAGATAACAGGGTTGGCTGCTGTAATTGGCGGCCTATATATATTATATATATACACACACACACACACAATGCAAACGCACCACTTGGCCTGCTTGCAGCACCGACTTACCTCCTGGGTTTCGCCTAAGGATAAGTTTTCGGATCTCATCATATACAAAGATGAGGAAGCTGTATGGGAAGGCACAGAACCACCAGCTGGGCCTAGATGAAGAAATAAAAGGCAGTTTAGTAAAACTATCTAATTTTAAACAGTGACCTCACTAGGGTTGGTGTGTCATCTGGTGCGGTAAAACATGGTGATGAACTCCGGGAATTAGACAAAATATACCTTTTGCAGTGGACTACCCCACTGTAAAGTAAATGTAAATCTAGAGGACATAAAAAGGTGTTTTATGTACCCGATCCTCGGATTCTTTTGGCGTTTTCCTTCTCTCTCTAATTCTCTGGGTTCTGGACTGTCCCTTGGCGTCCTCACATCCATTGCAGGGCTATGGACTTCTGCTTTGGTCTAGATATTGCCAGATGGCATCCAACTGACCAGAGCAGAAGGGAGAAGAGGATCTGGCCTCTAGTCTTACAACCCAGGGGAGCGTAGGATCGGGTAAGTAAATATGCTGTTTTTCGTGGAGGTTCACCCAAATTTTTTTTTTTAACATTGCATTCAGGCAAGTATTTACAATGACAATCGGTGGTTTGTTTAAAAATCGTTGCGTTACATACCGTTTTCTAGATAGATGATCACCGTGGCTTCCGGGTATGATCTTCAGGACTGGGCGGTCCTAATTGATTGACAGGAATCCTGACCGACGCATACAGCGCGTCACGGGTTGCTGAAAGAAGCCAAACGTTGGTGCGGCTCTATACGGCGCCTGCGCACCGACGTTCGGCTTCTTTCAGCAACCCGTGACGCGCTGAATGCGTCGGTCAGGATTCCTGTCAATCAATTAGGACCGCCCAGTCCCGAAGATCATACCCGTAAGCCGCAGTGATCATCTATCTAGAAAACGGTATGTAACGCAACGATTTTTAAACAAACCGCCGATTGTCATTGTAAATACTTGCCTGAATGCAATGTTAAACATTTTTTTTTGGGTGAACCTCTCCACTTTAACTCTATTTTCAGTAATAGAACTGTCTCTTTAAAAAAAAAAAAAGCGTAGCATTTTCTGACAGTAGGGTTCAGGGTCAGGATCATTCACTTTCAGTGGACACATGCTTGCTCCAGGTCAGCGTTCAAGTACTGGAGACAGACAGGCAACTAACATTTTCATGGAAGCCAGCAGATATCTTCCATGACCGATTTCCTTTATTGTCACACGCCCATCAAAACTAACCCTGGCCACACAACACACTTACTTTAGTGGGTACATTCTCAGTGCAATGTCCATTCCAGGGCAATACGACAAGAAAGCTGCTAATGCCGTTTCTTCGAAAAGACCGAAAATTAGGATTTTATTCCTGAAATGAAAAACAAAATCTCAGGGTTATCAAGATATTAGATACTGTATATACAATCTATTAAATTATTATTAGGAAAAGTTGAGTTATGTATTGAAATGCTACACAAATCGTATTTCCCTTTTAGTCTTCAGCCAGTTATGTTTCTGTAAATCTACCCAATAAAACGGTCACATTTTTCTTGTAACCGCGGTGGCAGTACACTATATACAGTGCAGACCTTCCCAAAGTCCTCATTAAAATCTACATAGAACATGAAATGAAGGCACCCCCAACTTTCCCGCACTTGAATTTCAATCTCTGTTAAGGATGTCGAGGAGTGGCAATACTAATAGAATGACAGGCCTACCATAAATAGGGGTACACCAGATATATTAAGCTGTGGGGCCCGTGGGTAATAACCCCAGGATTGGCTGCATTTTCTTTGACTACAGATAGAATAATATAGAATGAAGGAGGTTAAAATATAGGATGGAAAATGAAAGTTCAGAGGAGTGGACGACGTGAACGTAACTTACGTCGAGCCCCATTCCCGAACGATTTACGCAAACGACGTAACCGACGTACAATTCGACAATGTCCCGACGTCCATACTTAACATTGGCTGCGTCTGCTATAGCAGGGGTAACTTTACGCCGGACAAACGCTTACGCAAACAACGTAAAATACGACGGGCGGCTGCAAGTACGCTCGTGAATCGGCGTAAATAGCTCATTTGCATATTTTACGCGTAAAGCGACGGAAGCGCCACCTAGCGGCCAGCGTAGGATACGACTGTGTAAGCGACCTGCGACGCTCATATCTTAGGAGAAAGCAGGCGTATCTTGTTTTCTGAATACAGATACGCCGGCTATTCTTAGTATTTACGCGGCGTATCTCTAGATACGCCGACGTAAATACTTTCTGAATCTGGCCCTTAATGTGTTTTGTCTAAGTATTTTTACTTTTTTTATATATTATTGGGGATTGGATGTAAAGGCATGCATGTATAATTATACATTTTGATATGATATACTAATGTTAAGTTTGTTGTATGTTTGAAGTGTTGTAAAATTAAAAAACTTTGAATACATTTTTTTAAAGTGGAATTAAAAAAAAAAAAAAAAGATGTTGAGGTAGAAAACTGCACATCTAAATAAAAGGGGGGCGGGGTTCAGGCTGATTTTTTTTTTCCACTACTTAGGGAACGATCATAGGTCTACTCTAATAGGTCTACCCAAAAACTGCACTACAGCCATGGCCAAAAGATTTGAGAATGACACAAATATAAATTTTCACAGTGCTGCCTCAGTTCTTATGATGGTAATTTGCATATACTCCAGAATGTCATGAAGAGTTATCAGATGAATTGCAAGGTCCCTCTTTGCCATGAAAATGAACTTAATCCTCAGGAAAACATTTCCTCTACATTTGTTAGGAAGACATCAGGGCGCCCAAGAAAAGTCCAGCGAGCGCCAGGACCATCTCCTACAGTTAATGCAGCTGCGGAATCGGGGGACCACCAGTGCAGAGCTTGCTCAGGAATGGCAGCAGGGAGGTGTGAGAACATCGGCATGCACAGTGAGGAGAAGACTTTTGGAGGATGATCTGGTGCCGAGAAGGGCAGCAAAGAAGCCACTTCTCTCCAGGAAAAATATCAGGGACAGACTGATTTTCTGCAAAAGGTACAGGGATTGGACTGCTAAAGTAATCTTCTCTGATGAATCCCCTTTCCAATTACTTGGGGCATCTGGAAAAAAAACCTTCTCCGGAGAAGAAAAGGTGAGCGCTACCATCAGTCCTGTGCCAGTAAAGCATCCCGAGACCATTCATGTGCTTCTTAGCCAAGGTTGCTTCTTAGCCAAGGGAGTGGGGGGGCTCACTCACAATATTGCCTTATCAAGAATGGTACAAAATCATCCTCCGAGAGCAACTTCTCCCAACCATCCAAAAACATGAATGACAATGCCTTTTTGAGCATGGTGGAGCAACTTGTCATAAGGCAAAAAGTGGATTGGGGAACGAAACATCGACATTTTCGGTCTATGGCCAGGAAACTCACCAGATCTTAATCCCATTGAGAACTTGTGGTCAATCCTCAAGAGGCGGGTGAACAACCGCCCCCCCCCCCCCCCCGCAAATTCTTACAAACATACAAGCATTGATTATGCAAGAATGTCCTGCCATGAGTCAGGATGTGCCCCAGAAATTGATTAACAGCATCCTAGGGGGAATTGCACTACAAATATTGCCTTTTTGCATACACTTAATGCAATTGTTATTAAAACCCTTTGACACTTATGAAATGCTTGTAACTATACCACAGTAACATATGTAGACTTTGTGAAAATTAATATTTTCGTCATTCTCAAAACCTTTGGCCACGGCTGTACAAAGCCATGTCTCATTATCTACAGGTGCAAGAATGGAGCACGGCCAGGATGAGGGGTGTGGAGAAGGGGCAGATTCCCCAGGCACAGTGTTTTTATGTGGTGGGGGCGCAGCACCACTAAGTCTACTCTCTGACCTGCTAATGTCCTGCCCTGGTGCCCAACAGACAGGCAACCGTGTCCTGGGCTGGGCCAGCTCCCACATTTTTGGCACCTTACGGAGTGACAGTGGGGCACTTGACCGAGGCCACTACTACTATCCACCCAACAGTAGAAGTATAGTCCCAGCATCTTCACTAAATGGCCTTGTATTGGCATGCTACAGAGAATAGGTAATGTTCATGCGTGTTCCCTTACTTCATGCCCTGCTGGAATACTGAGTTTCTCCTGGTCTTGCAGATGATGACATCGGCCCATTGTACAACCACAATACTGACGAAGAAGGCAGTGTGACAAGTGAATTCCACAATCTTGCGCTGCTCGTATGTCTAAAGCACAGAGAAAAGAAAAAGTATTACAATATAATAAATGTTGGTCCCTGGTCGGTTTCTAACAGACGTATATACATTTTCTTTATCAGTTATGTTTAGCATTACAACATGAATTTGACTTGTGAGCCAAGGACATATTGGGTATGCCCGGAAGGACTTTAAGTAAAGCCGTCCCCTATTACATCCTATGGAACAAGAAAACCCACCGCTCCAGGTGAGACCAGGAAGCCTAATGATCCAGTAGGTGCTCGCCTCCACACACCATGAGAATAGAATAGAAGAAATGGTTGCACACCACTATAGATCAAAATCCTTTTGATTTGGACATCCCAAAACTACAAGAACCAGAATGCTGGGTTCACACATGCTTCACGTGTGCTTAGTCATTCGCCCTATTACATCCTACAAGACACCCTGCTATGCTGAGAGCATTTGACAGGCTGCGAGGATGCATTGCATCACTTCTCTCTGCCTACTTTAACCCCTTGGACCCTGTATAAGTGCCCTCCAAGTGAATTGCATGCGGTTTCAGGGCACTTGCAGAGCGGCTCCATTCACTTGAATGGGTCATGAATGTCGGGCAGTAGCGCCTACCAAAACAGACAGGTAGTATAACTTCTGCTGCGAAGCAAAGCACCATAGCTGTAGCATGTGTACATCCTACTTTACTGATCACTGTAACAGCTTGTTGTTTATATCACTAATAGAAACAATGTAATTATTTTGTTATATCGTAATTGTCTACAGCTGTTGTAGAACAGATCACAAGGCTTGTCCTGTAATATGCTGGTTAAAGCGGAGCTCCGCCCCAAAAGGGGAAGCTTCGCTTGTCTGCCTTCTCCGTGGCCACATTTGGCACCTTGTGGGTGGGGAGCAGGTACCTGGTTTTGACACTTCGTCGCAGTGAAGTTACATAGTTGCATTAAAGTAGGCGAGGTTGAAAAAAAAAAAAAAGTCTAACCTATGTATGTGATTATATGTCAGTATTACATTGTATACCCCTGTATGTTGCAGTCATTCAGGTGCTTATCCAATAGTTTCCTAAAACCATCAATGCCCCCCCGCTGAGACCACCACCTGTGAGCCAGAAGTTTGGCCCCCCTCCTCCCCCCCCCCCACAGCTGGCACATTGAAGTACAGCGTGATTAAGCATTGCGCAACGCTTCACTGCCAGTTTCCCTTACCCAAGATGGCGGTGGCAGCCCCCGAGAGCCAATTCAAGAATCTGCTCGGGTGAGGACACCGTTGGATGCCTGGACAGGTAGGTACCTGCATAGTAGGGGGGCAGAGGTGTTCTGCCTCTAAATGCAGCAAACCTGTAAAGTCGTACCATTCTGACTTATGAATAATCTACAGCTAACCTTAGTTGACTTAACGCTACCCAACCCAATTACAAACCCGAAACAGAATAAAAAAAATGTTTACCCCCCCCTCATCATCAAAGCTAGGTTTACTAGCATGGAAAGCAGAGGAATTGTCCCCCAAAATCTGCTGGGAAACCAACACTTTCAAGAGTGTCAATCATCCGTGTGTCCCCGCGCACTGTGTTCTATGGTTCCTCCCACTGACCTCCACAGCACTATAGGACAAAGCAGTGATGTGGTCCTTAACCGGAGGAACTTTAGGGAATGATTGATCATCAACATTTGGCACGGTGGACAGCAGGAGAGGTACGTATTCACATTCTTTTGTAATCACGTTTTTTTTTTGGGGGGGGGGGGGGAGTTTATATTTAGCTACAGGGGCACTTAAATATTTTCCGCCCCTCTTGCCCTACCTTATGTTCACAGATTTTTACAGTCATTTTTTTTTGTACCAAAATTTTTTTTTTATTGAAAATAAAATGACTAAAAGCCATGATAGTTCCCCTTAATATTCCCCTATACTGCTTAAAACCCTCCTCTAGTCTAAAAATAATAATATATGATCAAAAAATGGCACAGCACAGATAAGCCACTAAATCCAAATGTTTTGCAATAGTCTAGTTTAGTTATGGGGTGTGATGGTTATATAACTTTCCCTCCAACAGGTTGGGTGCTTAAGATTCTGATGGCCCATAGACAGCTAAGTGCCCATTTAAGGGTCTGTAATTATTGCATGAAAGTTTAAAATGGGTGTATTGGGGATGTGCCGAGTTCCTTTGCAAAGGCAAAAGTCCATTAGTTATAGATACAAATCCAAACCGACTAGAGCTGGGCGATTTTAGCCCCCCAAAAAAAACACTTGAGTCACGATTTCAAATCAAGTTTTTTTTTCTGACGGACATCGCGCCGGTCCCAAGAAGCTGCGGGCAGGAGTTTTTAGGCGAGGCCGAGGCTTCGGCCTAGTCCGCCGCGATCCTGGGAAAAGGCCGTGGACTAGGCCAAAGCCGCGTCCTCGCCTAAAATATCCTGCCCGCAGCTCGCCACAATCCTGGGAAAATGCTGCAAGGCCGCAGCGTCTGGCCTCGCGGCTTTTTCCCAGGATCACGGCGAGCTGCAGGCAGGATTTTTTTTAAATATATGAAAAATCAATTTGGTCAAAATCTGAATCAATTTGACCTCGCAACTTGATTCACGATTCAAAACGATTTTTTTCCCCAGCACTAAAACTAACCTTCCACTAGAAACTATACTGTTAGTATAGGCATAGCTCCCAACTGTCCCTGATTTGTGGGTTTAACCAATCTTGTTTTTTTTTTGTTAAATTCTCCTTTAGGGGTGTGTCCTATGCCTGCATACTTTTGCCAATGGGTGTCCCTCATTCCCAACTTGGAAAGATAGGAGGTATGGTAAAGGTCAATGAGTAAATTTTCTTCAGGACTTGGCAATACCTGTAACTTCTTAGGAAAGAGCTCACAACTCACCCACTGCTGGCCATAGCTGTCTTCCAGGTCATTACACGTCCTGTCATCCCAGTTTAGCCGAATGCCCACCAAGTGAGATGGCAAGAAACCATTTTCTGCCAGGATGACGAAATAGGCAAAAAAGCCACCAAGAGCCTGAATCATACCTATAAGTGGCGGAGACATCATTACAGGTGACAATCAAAGAAAACCATCTTAGGAGATACAATTTTGGCAACGATCTGAGATGAGGCCTCACCTATCTGCCCGTATGCCATGCTGATTAATCTTTCATTCACCAGTTTGTCTGTACGGGGATTTCTTGGCTGTCTCTTCATAATGTCGCTCTCGGCTGCTTCATAGGCCAGGGAAATGGCAGGAACCTGGAGAAGGAGTTTACACAAGTCTTATTTAAAATGGTGCATTGCAATGTAAATTGTATTCTAAACAACTTCTTTACCCTCATCTTATACAATGCATTTGGATTGTTAAAATCAATCCCACTATTTTTTGAAGAAAGACTGGCGTTACCATAATAATAGTGAACAGGCAGTCTGTACCTTTAGGTGACATAATTGGCACCCTAAAACCAGCCACTCTTGCATGCCGGTTTTACCATTTTCTGGTAGTGTATGCAGTTCAGCTGCAAACCCTCCACCACAGGCATGTGCCTACTGAACCTTACAATCGGGGCCAGGACAAGGGGTGGGCAGGAGGTATGGCTTCCCCAGGCACTGTGGTACCATGTAAGACACATTCAACCCCCCCCCCCCCCCCAAGATAAATGAACATGATTTGGTATGTTCACCCTGGGCTCTAGATGACCTTGGAAGATTCAGGTTACCCTGGGAGCTATAGGGTCATCAAAAGGTATGTGTAGACACCAATGTGCTGCTGCCGCCTGTTCAGTACCATTATGGTTCTGACAGGTTTACTTTAAATATGGGTCTTCTTTGAAGTGCATCTGTGCAAAAAGTGTGGACAGCCATCCAAATTGCCTGGCTGGCCCTTTGATTATAATATTTTATGAGTCGCTGACCTGGAAACGAATTGACACGTCGGAACAGCTGAAGGAAAGTCCTTATTGAAATACCAGTTCTGGGTTAGTAACTCAGAGTATTGAAGCTAGAGCCATGGCAACTAGACAATGAGCCTTTTCAGCAGAAAAGGTCAAAAATGGAAGTCTTCATTTTTCTCTCATGGTAGGTTTCCTTTATGGAGCAATACTAATGGACATCCCTCTTTTATTTAGGCTTGGCAGACGGTCAATAGCTTGCATATACTGGGTCATTTGATGGACTGCACCTGGTAGCCATCCTGGTTATAACCTGTTCTGGAATCGTTGATTGCTCTGGCTACCAAACATTATTTTCTCTCTCTTTCACCAATGAACCACCATGGCCTACTCACCATGTCAGTTCCCAGATCAATGCACAGGATGGTGATGGTGCCCAGAGGCAAGGGGATGTTGGCCATAATAAAGAGCAGGAAGGGGGTGATCTCTGGAATGTTACTGGTCAGGGTGTAGGCAATTGACTTCTTCAGGTTGTCAAAGATAAGGCGACCTGTTGATGAGTGGACAGTGTTACACAAGTGGCAGTCTATATTCATAAAGAGTGCAGCCTATATATTACAAAGTGGCCCCTTACCCTCCTCGACACCAGTGACGATTGAAGCAAAGTTATCATCCAGAAGAATCATGTCGGCAGCCTGTTTGGAGACATCAGAGCCAGCAATGCCCATAGCCACCCCAATGTCGGCCTTCTTCAGGGCAGGGGAGTCATTTACACCATCACCAGTCACAGCTACAATGGCGCCCTAAATTGGGAGAACACTAGGGTGTCAATCAAAAGAATTAAAGACACATTTCCAATTTAAGAATAGATATAACATATAATGACTACAACAACAGTATAGTTAGCACTATTAAAAATAAAATATCTTCCTTGGAATCATGGCAATGGTACCCTGTGTATTTGTCTTGACAATATTCCCACCCCCCTTCAAGGGATTGGCTCACCACTTTTCCCAGACAATACATTCATACTATAAAATCCCCACCAATAGTAGGTTAGACTTTGGTGAGATAGTGTCCAATAGATTTTGAAATGTAAAGGGATGGTGGAGCTGGACAGTGCCCAGATTGAGGACACTGTCCCCAGATTGGGTTTGAACAGGGATATTTTTTCCATTATCTGTGCCCCGTTCTGATTATTATATGCTGGTCAGAGGGGAAGGAATATTTATTCAGTTTCGGGTGTATGCCCATTCAGCTCCGCTTGCATGTTCTTCTGCCTTGGCTCAAGTCCCAGCCAGCCGCCTGCCTGCTCATCTCCTTGCCTTCACTAGCGGAATGATCTTCCTCCGATCCCCACCAGTAGTAGGGCCCGGAGAGTAAGACTCGACAGGCTGTGAGGCGGGCAGAAAGCCGCTGATTGCCGCCATTACTAGTAAAAAATAAAATTGTCCCCGGATTTCATTTTAAACACCAAATCTGATGATGTCATAATAGTAAATCACGCCCTTTCACATATTGGCGTATATTGAATGACAATGGTCTTACCTGTCTCTGACATCCTTCAACGATGATTAGCTTCTGCTGCGGGGACGTGCGGGC
The DNA here is from genome assembly GCA_029574335.1 of Rana kukunoris. Classification (NCBI taxonomy): domain Eukaryota; kingdom Metazoa; phylum Chordata; class Amphibia; order Anura; family Ranidae; genus Rana; species Rana kukunoris. Next base: position 109,658 of record JAJQKJ010002420.1, read on the forward strand.
AAAGACTATCTCTGTGTGGTTCTGAAGAATCTCATCCATATATTCGCTGCTCATGTCCGTCAGGTCTGTGCCATGGATCACACACAAGCCTTGGCATCCCTAGTAAGAAATTACAAATTGCTGAACTATAAGTAATCATGACTATAAAGACAGTAGATGCTTCTCTCTGTGTCCATTGGATTTCATATGAAGAACAGTTGGTAGGTACACTATATGGTCAGAATTTTGAAAAAAAAAACAGACCATCACACCTATATAAGCTTGTTAGACATTCTGTTACAAAGCCATGGATATTATTATGGAGTTACTTCCTTCCCGTTTGCAGCTTTAACATATTGCCCCCTTCTGGAAAGGCTTTTCACAAGATATTGGTGTGTCTGGGGGAATTTGTACCCATTCAGCCAAAAGAGCATTTGTAACATCAGGTACTGATGATGTTGGACAAGAAGACCCGGTTTATAATCAGCATTCCATTTGAGGCTTGAGGTCAGGGCTCTGTGCCGACCGCTCAAGTTCCCTCACACAAAACCATTTCTTTATGGAGCTGGCTTTGCACACAGGAGCACAGTCTTGCTAGGAAACAAAATGGCTTTCCTCAAATCTGTTGCTACAAGATTGTAAGTGCATGAATTTTATGCTGTAGCATTATCAGTACCCTTAAAGGGGTTGTAAAGCTTAGTGTTTTTTCATCTTAATGCATCCTATGCATTAAGGTGAAAAAACATTCGCTACTTACCAACCCCACCCCCCCTTTACTTACCTGAGCCCTCAAAAGTCCAGTCTTCTCGGCTCTTCATTGGATAGATTGATAGCAACGCAGCCATTGGCTCACGCTGCTGTTAATCAACTCCAATGTTGAGAGGGGCGGGGGCGAGTCCTGTAGTTGGCGGCTATGGACGCTGAATACAGGACTTGGGAGTGCGCCCGCAAGGTAACACCCCTGGGAAAGCGCTTCCTGGGGGAGGGGGTAAGCTGATGCGGGGAGGAGCTGAGACAGTCGATGAGGAACCCCAGAAGACGAGGATTGGGGCCACCCTGTGCAAAACGAGCTGCACTTTTATTTCATTGTTTTACTGTTTTTACTAGTAATGGCGATCTGCAAACTTTTAATGGGACTGCAACATTGCGGCGGACAAATCTGACCCCAAATGACCCTTTCTGGGGACCAGAGACATTAGTAAAGATACCACTGGCAGGGAAGGGGTCAACACTAGGGGGCGATCAAGGGGTTAACCGTGTTCCCTCCGCGCGTTCTAACTGTAGGGGGGGATGGGTTACGGATCACAGGGAACAGTAGATCTCTGACATTCTGAAGGCAAAAATATAGTAGGAAATGGATACCAAGCGCCCTGAGGCGATTCAGTTCGCATGTGTCGCGCTTTACAAGTTTCTCACATGTCCCCAGTCAGAACGGGGATCCACATGTCTACACTGGCAGATCCCCGTTCTGCCTCTCTACTAGGCCAGCAGACATTAAGTCCCACGGGCATGCAGGCGCGAGCGTGCAACTACTCCTGTGCAAGCCCCCGTACAGCTACATCGGTTCGCGCAGGAGAGCCAACCTGTCACCGTATGGTCGGCAAGTAGTTAATCTCTGCATTCTACAACAAGGTTAAGTTAAGAGGTGGTCAACCTCTGGGGAGGGAAAAAAACCCTCCCCCCAAAAAAAAAAAAAACCTGCAAGACCGGAGTTACTTCCGGGTTCCTTGGCCTCGGCACTGAGATTGACTGGATGATGAAGTCACGGCACAGCAATACGGGCTGTTTCTTCAGTGCGCATGCACTGATGACTTCGGTAGCAGCACATATAGTGAATATCTCCTAAACGGTGCAAGTTTTGGAGATATCTATAGTACCTACAGCCAAGCCTTCTTATAGGTTTACCTGTAGGTACAATTGGCGTAACAGAGTTTACAACCCCTTTAATGTCTCTTGCAATTGTTGATGTAAATGTTCTTTGAGAGGTTGGACGGGGTTCTAGTTTCCATTTTGTCACCTATCATTCCATCTCGTGTTTTATCTTTATCTCTTTAGCTTGGCTGGTTGCATCTTTTTTTGCCATACCTGGGATTAACCTGGGAGACGGGGATGTTGAGTCTGGCTGCAATGTCCTCCACTGTTTCATTACCCTCTGAGATAATGCCCACTCCCTTAGCAATGGCCTTTGCTGTGATTGGATGATCTCCAGTTACCATGATAACCTAAGGAAAATAATTAGTAAATAAGCAAAAGCACTGAATACTCAATTTTAAAAATGTAATAGTAGTTTCCCATCTTAATGCTTTATTTTGTCGCTGAAAAAGCAAAAATCTAAAAATACAGAAGAAATATAAATTATTGATGGCATATTAAATACAGAACTACATTTATTTTTGTTTTTAAGTTCAGCTTTAAAGTAAAAAAATGGGAAAGCTTCAACTCATTGATTTACTTTGTTAGCATAAGGTTTTTCATCAGGATGGTGTGACTGTCTACTGTTACTTTTCGGTCCTGGACCACAGGTAGAGAAAAAAAAACGCTTGTCGCAAGACCTTCTGTCATATTCACATCCTCGCCCTTTGGAAAACTGGGATCCTTTACTACATCAATATTTTTCTTTATCAGCCTACTCTGCTTACCTTGATGCCTGCACTTCTGCACTTTCCCACAGCATCAGGCACTGCTGCTCTAGGTGGGTCAATCATAGACATGAGCCCACAAAACACAGGTTCTCAGTGCTGAAATTAAGGTCCTCAGTATCAAAAGCAAAGCCCTTTGGGTGCAGCTCCTCTGGGAAGTAGTAGTGACAAAAGCCTGGAGGTAAGAAGATAATAAAAAATTATTAAAAGAGGAGCTCCCCTGACAAAACAACATCGTATCTGGGAAACACCGGCAATGTGGAAAAAGGGTCATTCTTGTCTTGATAGGGCTAGTCTACCAAGATGATGAAGATACTTTGTTGGCAATTTGGAATAAGAGAAGCTAATACGAAAGATTTAGAATTTCTCTCGCACCCAATATTATGATGGGTCTCATCACTGAAAATGCCAGAAAGAAGGGGCATCTGTTAGGGGTGCACCGAAATGAAAATTCTGGTGCCAAAACCGAAAATGGAAACAGTGGTGAACAGTTTAAAAAAAAAATTATGTAAAATTGAATTAATGTGGCTGGCGTTTTTGGATTGAAGTCAATAGGACGCAATTTCGCATTGAAGTCAACTTGATGCAGGATGCCATTATCGCCACTTGGGCAAAATGCTGGTGTGACAGAACCCACTGTCACTGTGTGTTTTGGAAGGGACTGTAGGCAGGCCTCTTACCCACAGATTATGGCCCAGAAGAGACTGGAGACAAGCTGGCATTGAGATAATGTAATGCTACATCCCTTCTCCCCATCCCCCCCTCTTGTTGTTCATAGACAATGGTCTGGACTGGAGACATCTCTCTGCAGGGGGTGTGTATTGAGAGGCTGCCTCCTTACCATAATCCCTTTATGTTTATCTGTAGTCTCAATGAACAAGTGTTCAGTTCCCATTGTTTGTTCCTTGTCGTCGTCGTCGTCGTCCCCCCCCCCCATGACAAAGCTAAAAGGAGTGTTCCTAACTGTGTGAAAAAGTGTATGTTTTGTATTTAATAAACATTTTATGCTCTGCATGTTTAACCCTCAACACCTGTGTGGATTGTCTCGTGATTGAGGGGTTAAGGGTTGGTTATGGCGAATCTGCAGGCTACGTGTGCGTTTGGAGGACAGGAGACACAGGTCTGGCCGATGTGCCCACCTGGGGTATTCGAGATTCGTCACAGCCGGTAACCCTATGTTTGGATAATGATTTTCAACGGCCGAGACATCGGTGCATCCCTAGTATCTGTATTGCCCATGACAGACAGTTAGTTATACAATATTATGTTGCTAGAATTAACTGGAAAATTAAGGGGAAAAAGGAAGAAGGAGATTGGGTGGCAACACAAAGACAGTTTCAAAGACCTGGTCCTCTTTTCCTTTTCCAGTTTCCCCAGTGTTATAAGTCTACTCACCCAATACTCTCTCGCCAAGTCCCCCCAGCTCCATGTATGCATTCTGGAAAGCCTCTTTCAGCTCATCGTCCAATGGCTGCTCTTTGCCTTGGATCATGATGGTGGAGCAGACATCCAGAATCCTTTCTGGGGCTCCCTTCATTACCAGCATGTAGCGGTTATCATTGGGGTCCTCCGTTTCATGGATTGACAGCTGTTGAGGAAGAAACGGCAAGAAGCAGATAAAATGATCAGTTAAGAAGATCTTACTATAGCTAGTGGATGACTCAATATAAGGGACTATGTACATTACTACTAAACCGTGTTTTCACAAATGCTTTATGGACACCTGGTAGAGGTTGGGAGTATCAACACTCATTAGGCCAACACCACTTGGCAGAGCCATTCGAATTACACAAATTTTTAGCTGTCTGGAAAGAAGGCATTCTCACAATCACTGTAAGGGGCATTCTTTCCACGGACCACCAATGCAAGGGGCATGTTCCAATATCCACCAAACTATTAATATTTTTTAGAAAGGGTTCTCTGAGACCTGAACATTTTTCTATGGGTTACAGTGAGGAGAAAATCACATATACACTCTCAAATATTTTCCTGTATGCGCTTGAAATATCTTACAGTAAAATGGAAGCAAAGCTTGGTCATGGCAAGGCTGGACACTCCAGGCATGAATTGGTTAGGCCCAAGCAACCTGCAATCACGGCGGTCCGGGACAGTCCAGAGAGAGGCAGAGTTAAAAAGCTTTTATGTTATTATGAAATAAATGTTAAGAAGGATTAGGCTGGGCTCCTACAGCAGCTGGGACTAATCTGTACAGAGAGAGATTGACAAAGGAAGAGCAGGAGGGTGAGGGGCAGGAATGAAGAGCCAATGAGAAAAATGCCGGTAGGGAAGTAAAGGTAGACAGAGATAATATGTCAGCCTTTCTCAACCAGAGTGTTTTCAGAGGTTACTAGGAGTTCCTTGAGCAATGCTCAGTTATTGCCTCAGAATTGTAACCACCGACCAATGATCCTTTTAGCCATCTATACAGGGGGCATTCTATTCTCACTGACCACCAATGTAAGGAGCATTCTTCCCACTGACCACCAATACAAGGTGCATTCTTCCTTACTTTGTTGGTGAATGGGTAGGGGGGTACAATGTCACAGATACCGATAAGCCCCCTGCCCACAGACCCCCACAACCACTGGGCAAGGGTTGTGGGGATGGGGACAAGGTGCTTTGAGGGAACACAAACCACCCTTCTTCCCCATGTTGGGGCGCACGCTCATCCCCCATTTTCCTGGCCTGCCATGGTTGCTTGCTTGGAGAAGAGCCTGGTATACATTTTGGGGGGGCCCCACACAATTTGGGGATTTTTTTGGGGGATCGGAGTTCATCTTAATATCCTTTGGGCCTGATATGGAGTGTGGGGAGAAGCCCACGCTGAATTTTTCAGGCAATACATTACAGACACAAGCAATTTTAAATTACAATTTTTTCCTTTAGAAATGGCATTTTGCTGCGGCACAGTAAAACACTGACTAAGGAGACCCCCAGGCATGGTATTTAAATAAATATTTCATTTTTATTGTTTCACTTTAAGCATAAAATAAAAGAAAAAAAAGCCTAGATCAAGTTTGGACCTAGGACAGTGCCAGGGTTAGTGTTTGGGTTAAAATCAGGGTGAAAGGTCAATGTCAGGGTCAGTATTTTTTTTTTAAATTAGTATCAGTGTGTTTTAGGTAGGATAAAAATAGCAAAATGCACACTATTGTTTCTGGGCTGTACTACTGGTACAAACAACAATTAACATACACAAATGTGTTATCACTGCGATCATCAAGAGCAGGAGAATTTATTTTGGGTTTGGTTAAAAGGTTATGGCACTAGCAAGAAATGCTTTGGTCTTTGGTGAAAGGTTATGGCACTAGCAAGAAATATACAATTAAATTAAAAAAACATTTATTTTTTTTACTATTTTGGGACAGTTTTCCTTTTCTAATTAAAAAAAAAAATCAGGGGATATCTATTACCATTTACACCAAATGAAAGCCTAATTTATCCTGCAAAAAATGCTATAATTCACCTGGATGCACAAAGTAGTTTTGATGTTATGTACGGGTTTTGCCAAAACTAGGGGTGCAATGGATCAAAAAACTCATGGTTTGGATCGTTCCTCGCATCAGAGTCACAGATTGGATAATTTTTCGGAACAGCAAAAAAAAATTGCAGCCTCGCTGTGTCCCCAATTGCCGCCTCACTGTGCACCCAATTGCCGCCTCACTGTGGCCCCAATTGCCGCCTCACTATGGCACCAATTGGCTCCTCACTGTGCCCCCAAGTGCAGCCTCGCCAGGGCGGAGAAAGTGAGAGGGGGCAGCCAGTAGGATTGGATTCCCCTGCCAACCCATGCCAAGTTTCACAATGCACCCCCTCCCCCCAACCGAACCCACCCCACCCCCAGTCAACGGAGAATAGCAATTGGATGGCAGGGGCGGCACGGTTAGTTCAAATAAACTGTCTCCACGCTGCTCGCTGATAGACAGAACACATCAGCGTATTGGACCCGCATTCTGTCTATCACAGCGTGGGTAGGAGCAGGCAGGGCTGTGTGAGAGCAGTGTGGAGACAATTTCAATGTGTGTTTTAACGCTTTGCTCTGTTCTGCAGTCCCGCGGCACGCCGCAGATCACGTGTGTGCCGATCCGAAGGCATTAATCCGTGCGGATCACGGATCGATGACAATCCGTTGCACTACTAACACACACATGTCAAAGTTGCAAAATTGTACTTAGGCATTAACATTTGTTATACCCTTAGACGTGAAGAGGTTAAGATAGACTCTCGACTGGATGCTGCTCAAGACATCCAGATTGTTCATCTTTGGGGTATCTCATGCCCTTTGGGGATCCCTTGCTGGGACGGGCCATGTCTACATTTTTCATATAGAGTAGTACAGTATGTACCACAGGCACTTGGACAGTATACCCCCTGATTAAGATTCTGGATGAATTGAAACGCGTTGGGATCAAACATGTATCCTTTTGGTCCTCTGCTGTGGTGATATATCATGATCCCAATATGATTATGTATTTTTGATATTACTTGTGGCTGTGGATTTTTTAATGCATGTACAATAAACTTGTCATATTTTAAACCTTTTTGTTGTGTCATCAAATTCCCAAACAGTTACCAAACAGTTTTGTGTTAGGGTTGGAGGCATTTGCAATCACATTAGACCTATTTGATTTAATTAATAAATACTACCCAGACATTCCCGGTGCCGTGTGTAGACTTGTGGCCCGGCACTCACCTGGTACTTATTGGTGGAATTGAAAGGAATCTCTGCCACTTTCTTGTACTTCTCCCTCATGGCCTTAACGGATCCACAGGACAGCTCAATGCATTTCAGGAGAGCCGATTCGGAGGCATCACCTGCCACATCCCTCTAGGGAGCAGAAACGCACCCGTTACCCATGGACACCAACACTCGCTTGCATAACACACAGTGAGGGCGATATACAGAAACACATACACGGCAAGCGGGACAAACGACAAGACGAGAAGCCACACACAGTGGACACAATGCTACACAGCTTCCGTCGGGGCACACACCTTCAGAATGGGAATGTTGTCGTTTCCTGCTTTGAAGACGGCACGGTTGCATAGGGCAGCGACCCGAGCCAAGGACACCCAGGTAAGGGAACTCTTATCAAACGAGGCACCTGAAATAGAACACAAGAGGGGAGAAAGGAAAACTGGTAAGATGCGGGTAAGAGGTTACAGCAGCCTTTCTCAACCAGGTTTTCTGTGGAGCCCTAGGGTTCCTCC